>JASDQU011402932.1:0-36651 GCA_032191745.1 Picea mariana | reverse complement strand
TATAAGCCATTTATGATAAGGAATTTTTTGTTGGGTTTTCTTCCCCTAGAGGGTTTCCCAGGATAAATGTTGTGTCTCTTGTGAATGTGTATTTCTCAGTGATCTTGTTCTTATTATGCTCTTATCTAATGAAATGCAAAGAACTATAATAATGGCATAAACATTAACAATCATGTCCTTCTTAGTAAAATATTTGATTCCATTCACTTCCTTCATCTTCTCACCCTTTATCTATTTTATTTTCAATTATAAGAAGCTAAGATATTCTAATTTTATGAACTATCAAAAGAAAACAATTGGTATGAATATCATTTTAAGATACTAGAGCACATATTCCAAGGGTCTTTGGTTTTTACTTGGAAAGGTGGGTTATGGAGAAAAAAACACTATCTCTATTACATGTAACTATTGGGAATGTGTTATATTTTTTGCATATTTATCTCCATGTGTGTTTTGTTTGCACTGGGGAGGTGGCTAGGTGCCCCCCTACTTGTGTGTTTGGGGGCAAAGCCCCTGACCAAAATTTTGGGGCAATCTTTTGTCTACTTTTTGGCTTGTTTTGTGTTTTTCAACCCATTGTAATCTAATCCCAATTAAGAGATTAAGGTTGCAATCTAATTTAGGTTAACAAATTAGGGTTTTGGATGCTTCTAAATACCTAAACTATTGTATTATGTATAGTCAAGTTAATATAATGAAGAAGATAGAGGTATGTCTCTAAGGTTTGTTGGTTTTCCAAATTAAGAGTTTCTAGGTGAAATATATGTGTATTATGTGTATGCTATTGTTGTTCCTTATATTTTGCTTAAAAATATATATTCATTATTCCACTTCAAAGGTTTAAAAATTAAAATAACTAAGGTCCAAGTTAGATGGTCTATCTTACATTCAATAATGGAAGAGATGATTTATTTTTTATCATCAAATATCATAGGCTCACCTTCATTATATATAACAAATATTTTGAGGTATTAAGAAAATGTTGGAACCATTATACTATATTATATATAATAGAGTATGGCATATATTTTATATATCATAATATACTACCAATTCAATCTTATGCCTCAATATGCAATTGAGCACATAGGGGGCATAGAGGAATCATGAACTTGAACTTTTGTGACCTTTTGTGGTCCATGAACATGACCTTGAATTTTAGCACAAACTATGTAGGACCCATAAATCCAACCTATCACACACATCGAGAGGACCCATACAATATTCCCTACACCTACATAATGCTCAGGAGGACCCACAATGATGCCAAAGCAATTAATATGAAAATCCCTCATTCTAATGTTTTATTTTCCTAACAATTCTTGAATGGATGCCCCAATATTGAGTTTTTGAGGGAAAGGGGTTTCATCCTTGAATATTTCCTTCCACTTTGTAACATATACCCTCTTAATTCATATGGTCACACTATCACACTTTGCTTGACAAGGTGATTTCCTCATTAATGAGGAAATATATGTGACCTCCTAATTCAGTTCTAATGATGAGGATATTAGAAGTGTTGAATTTCATTTTACCTGAATAAGAAGCTAAAGAGAAAAAAATGTTACAAAGTTACCTCAGTATGCCCTATCACTATGCATTTTTTTATTATTATTTACCTTTACCATTAGTTGAGAATAAAGATACATGGTATTTTAATGGGTTCCCTATGCATAAATAAGAAAATGCATTCATTTGGTGACAATATCTTAAGTTAATTTGCTCACTTGAAGTAACCCTATTTAGTCAAAAGTCCATTTAAGAGACACATATTCCATATTTATCCTCCTCCTTAATTAGTCATGTGTTCATGAGGAAATTATACCACATTACATTATTGACATATATGTATGTTTTCTGATTTAGATCTTGGGTAGTTGCAAGGTGCACTTATGGGGTCCATATTGTTATTTTTTTCATTCGTAGTAGAGGTCATAGCATAGAAGCATACTTCTATTTTTTATATATAGTATTTCCATATCCATTGTACATCATGAAGAGTGTGAGTTTGACCTAATCAAATGATTTTGGGGATGAAAGGAGATAGTAACACACTCTAAGACTTTATATGCATATAATTTTAAATTAGAGTGTGGTTTTTGTCACATCTGGTTTTTCTAAAGAGATTATGTAACACCCCATTCTCCTTGAGGCTTTAATTATGTACAAACTTTATATATTACTATTATGAGGCATGTAATTATAATTTAATATGAAACACCAAGTCACTGACTAAGAGGGAACAACCTTGATAATACTGGTCATGATACACCAAGGGAAATCGATTCAACAGAGGACTGGTTGATCTATTGCAGGAAGTGGAATTGTGTTGTATTAAGTGAAGAAAATAGGAAGCTTGCACACCAATCTCATCTACAACGAAAACATAAATGAACCCCACCTACCAACACACCAGAATTTACATGAGAGCCACATGACCATTGAAGAAGTTGTAGAAGTGGTTGAGGCAAAATTAATGACAGATGACAATCAGTCTACATGAAAGAACAATTGATTGAACAATTGACAGAGTCTACCACAGAACCATAGAGGATGTATGGTTTCTGCAGGACATCTCGAGAGGTTCTCAGGAAGGAAAAAGAACACGCAGAGAGGATAGAAGCAACACGAAGAACATAGGAAAAGAGAGGCAAAACAACAAAGAGGAGAAGACATAGTCCAATAAGGGAGAACAACATGCATAATATCAGAATGTATATTGAGGAAGAGAAGAGCTCTCAAGAGGAAAAAAAGAGAACTCATCTGAGTTGTTATTGATCACCCTGAGTAGAGAAGACCCAGATCCTTGAACTGGATATTTAGAGGGCCGTATCTTGGTGCTTATTGGACATAAACTGACACTGGTAAGGGGATGCCACTGATGGAATATTAATTAGAGAAGGGAATCCCTTGTGTAGAGGAAATCTAGTTGAGAAACCACCTTATAAACTTGTGGAGACCCAAGCTCAGTGGGAGGTGGTAGTTGCTGCTATATTAGAGGAGGAAGGAGAGTAACCTTCCTAGATCATAGAAATATCAGATCCTTGTTGATTCAGTTTCCTTGGTGGTATCATGGATCGACATGGGGGTGGCATGCTATAGAAAGTCACTCTGCAATAAGGACTAAGGTCAGGAAGAAACGTGTACTCTCTTAGTCAGTCAGGTTTGACTATTTCCTTAATAGATAAGTAATCTCTTCCTTTGAATTTGTTTATGACTGATGTATTTGTATGCATAATAAATTGTTTGCATGCATGATTATTTCAAATGTATGAGAATATATATGTATACCTGAATGTTAGGATCAATACATAATGTAATTCCCTAGCTGGTAAACTGATGTGCATTCAACTGTTCTATTTCCTAGTTGAAAATCCCATGATTCATGCTTGACTCCCTGTAATTATTGATGACCTTCAATGGTGTCGAATGGTTCAACCCCTAGGAGGAATTGAATTGAGGTCTTGTAGAATTTGAAATTTATCTAAGTCCCTAAGTGGACTGATTTTCTTCCCTTAAAAATCCAGTGTTAAAATGTGAAGGTATCATAGTCGTTGAGCTCATAGTTTGGGAGATCTCGACCCTTCATCAGCAGAGTGTATTGTTTGGAGGAACCATGTGTT
This sequence comes from Picea mariana, assembly GCA_032191745.1. Taxonomy (NCBI): domain Eukaryota; kingdom Viridiplantae; phylum Streptophyta; class Pinopsida; order Pinales; family Pinaceae; genus Picea; species Picea mariana. Next base: position 33,028 of record JASDQU011402932.1, on the reverse strand, counting down.
GGAACCAGTGCAAGGTTTGACGACACTAAAATGTCGAGCGTTAACAAGGACCATTGATTTAAACGTCTGTATGTTAGGAGAAATCCTAACCGTCGACCCATAACTCCTACTTAAACGAAAAACCCTTACCGTCAATCTCAAATTCCTACATTTCACTTAGGTGGAGATTGGGGATATGATGTCACAGTGATGCCTCAGTGACAAATTTTTCCACATAGACATCCCATGTGTCATGGAGAGTGACAAGTGTCCCCCATGTGGTTGGATATTGGAGCATGAAAGGGTCCTATTGGGATAGGGAGTTCCCTTTGGCCCTTTGTGGGAATTCATGACCGTTAGATCAGTCATGGTTTACCCTAAGAAGCTTGGACTATAGGATCCTAGTGTATCATCGTCGGAATTAGGGTGAGTGAAAACCAAAGAGAAATACAAAGTGTCAATGATACCCTCATTGGTGATGCAACGAGGACTGTTGATCTCTCAATGAAATGGAGAAACCTCAGTCGTTGATCATCTATGAGATTAGTCCAAAGGAAAAACAAATAGGATGACATGGCATGCCTGCAAGACAACCAGAGTGTCCAGGATGAAAAATTCCAACTAGTGATTGGCTGAAAAGAGTTAGAGAGGAGAGAGAGACATCGAAATCCATTGATCTCGATGGACCTCATATATAAACTTTGGGGACCGTTGATGTAGGGGTGTTAAATCCTACGCAAGGAGATGTCACTGACCTGCTCCTAGATGTCAAGATCTGATATTTCGAACCATAGGATCTGGGGAATGCATACCTTAGAGAATTATCGTTGACGCTTAAGGTCAAGTCTATGGGATATTAAATCCCGACGATGACGAAAGGTAGGTCGAAGGTTTGAACTAGAGATATGATGTGTCACTTGTTGATATTATGGTAGCTGCAAGAGGTATTTACCTCCACGTGTAAACCTGATGAGAATAGAATATTATGGAAAGCAAGAGGAAACCCTAATTAGTTGGCTAATAACCATAAAAGACAAGTCGACTCAAGATGATAATTTGTATTAGGTTATTATCCTCCAAGAGAAGAAGTTGGCTAAAGGAAATATTATATACTAAGTAAATAGGCACCTAGAATGAGAAGTTGGCCCAGACAGTTTTCTAGTTTTAGTATAAATATAGGAGGCCAGTCTTCATTTTGGCAGACATTCTTAGAACTATAGAAGCGACACTTGTGCGCACTGCAGTTGGCCAGTTGTGTGCAAGTTTGGAGGAGAGTTGTTGTTGCAGCTGCTGCAGCTTGCAGATTTCGATTTTGGCTTGGACTATCTCTTGGTTATGGTTTGGACTCTCTGATCATCTATTGTTACTCTTGTTTGGTGCACTATCCTTGGAGAAAAGTGCGCCACCCTTTGTTTAGATATCTAGCCTAGGGTTTTCTTCCAAAATAATTCTCTGTCAAGGTTAAGGTGCTCGGGGGTGGCTTCGGCCTATGGTTGGTTGACAATAGTGATATTGTCTATGGTTAAATGAACGCATCCATCATATTCTAATAGGTTATGGTCCCAAACCTCCTTCATTCATTCTAACCACTAGAAGGGAGCATAGCCATAAGGATACTAAGCTCGTTGAAGAACTGTTGCTAGGGTTTCTAACAGGAGTAGTTACTAAAGCACTGCCTCTAGGGTTACTAGTAGGTGCAGTTGCATAAAACCTAACCCTCTTGTTGAGGAACCTTAAGTGAAGGGATTGACATAATTTTTGGATAGACCAGTGCGCCCTAGCCTAGCGCATCTCCTGGTACTCTCAGCAAGCTAAGACGTCAAGTTTGTGTTTTTGGTCAAATCTAGGATTGACCAAGTCAAAGCAGCCATGACATACTCTATGAAGTAAGAAAACAAGTTAGAAGTGTATTCTAACTTCAGAGCATGGAAGACAAGGATTGATCTCATCCTTGCCAAGAACAAAGTGTTGGATATCATGAAAGGAAAGATCATGGAACTAGAGTTTGAAGGAGGAAAAGAGAAGGAGCCACAAAACGTTGCAATTATGGAGAAGTTCAAGGAAAATGACATTAATTCCTTGAGTATCATAGTGGACTCTATAAAATACCACTTGATACCCTACATATCCCATCTTGATTCATCCAAGAAGATGTATGATGCCCTAACAAACCTCTTCTCAGTCAGAAACATTGGACAAGTAATGAGTCTGAAGAATGAGCTCCGTGACATGAAGATAAATGATGATAACATCATAACATCATACTTTGTGAGGATATCTCAGTTAGGATATCAACTACAAGTTATTGAAGAGATCATATCAGAGAAGGAACTGCTAAATATAGTACTCAATGGACTTCCCAAGACATGGGATGCATTTGCTGCAAGCATGAACACAAGGAAGGAGTATCCTACATTTGAAGAACTTTGGACTTGTTGTGCACAAGAAGAATCGAGGATTAATGCAAAAGAGAAACCCCAAAAGAAATATGATGATCAAGCCTTCACAACAAGATTAAAGAATTTCGGAAACAAAAGGAAGTTTGGTTCAAGGAAGAAGCCAAATCGAGAGAAAGATATGACAAGAATACAATGCTTCAATTGTCGAAAGTATGGTCACTACAAGAATCATTGTCCCGAGTTAAATAGAAGGAAGGAATCACATGAAGCATCAGTAGCTAAAGAAAAGGGAACCCTCAAAGAAAGCCAAGCAGGACATAATAGACTTCTTCTTCTAAGACAAGGTAACAATACGCTTCATAGTTCTTGTATATACCATGTTTTTTGTACATATATTGCATATCTATTTTATAGAAGATAGTATGTTCAAGAGAAACTATACCTATGGAAGAACAACAAGATAGGGATTACTATCACAATGACTACAAGTCAAGAAATACACATGAAAGGATGAAGTACATCAACAAGCCCTAGTAACAATTCATGTGGAAGTCATTGCATAAGTGACAGCTGCAAGATAAGCTGAAATCAGAATCAATCTTGAACAAACCTAGAAGAAGTAAAGACAAAAAGAAGTCAAAAATCAAGAGGAAAATAGAAAATTACTTATGACACTTTGCAGAAGGCAATAAGGATGCAATTGGAAGCGCGGGCTCTCTTAGTTGGAGGGAGCTGATTACAGAATTCCAAAAAGAAGAGCATGCATTCAAGGATTAGGAGGGAGCCAATCCTAATGATCCATTGAAGTTGATGAAGTATCTATCCATGGTAGCAACCATGAAAAACAACACATGTTCAAAGTGACCTTAGAAGAAGTCTTCTTCGAAAAGAATCCTTAAAGTATCCTTGATTGTCCATCCACATCCATGATCCTATGATGGAAGAAAGAAGTGGAATATTTAGGGCATGGAATATATAATAAACTCCATGGACCCAAGAGCTAAAGAGAAACATGAGGAAGAACATGAAGATTCCAAGAAAGAAAGAAAATCCAGAAAAACCAGTCATTGTATCGAGAATCACAAGACTACCAGCCTGATATGAACTCACTAAAAGAAATAAAATAGAGGAATTGAAAGTTGTGATGTAGAATAGTGTATGGAAGACTTATGAATGTAAGCATTGCGAGATCTAGAACCAGAGGTTCTCCCAGATAGAGGGAGAAGAATATGATGATTGCTTGTTCCAGTAAACCGAACATACCTCTACATGAGCCAATATATCGTCTGCAATATCGATGGGTTGGAGTTTACATGTAGAGAAACCTCAAGGATTTAAGGTATAACAGAAAGAGATCCTTGTATGCATATGAAAGAATATTTTGTATGGACTCAAACAACTTGGTGCAAAGCTTCCCATGCACAACAGAAGTGTGTGAAAATATTCTATGATAAAAGTCAGAATGGTTACTCAGAAGTCCAAGATGATGGATTGCTAATCCATGAAAAAATCTCATGATGAAAGAAGAAGTGCCACATGGATATGTTTCAGTTTGATCCTTTCCACAATGTTATGAGCTAGCAAAAAACAAAGGAGTTGAATTCAACTATCATAGACTGCAATTATCAGATCTATATGAAGCCTTCAGAGAAAACTAGTGTTCCAGAAAGACCGAAGTACATAGAGATCAAGCATTACATTCTCTGCAATGAAATCTAGAAAAGAGAAAGTGGTTCTCCAATATAAATCTCCACATATGAGCAGATAAGTAGACATTTTGGTAAAGCCTCTGTTCAAGATGAAAGAGTTTGTGTACTCAAGCTGGAGCTTTTGGAGATGAATTCCTTATTGAAAAAGGAAGAGATGACTCCCAGGTTGGGAGGGAGCACTAATGTGTTATTGATTTATGGACAATCATTTTTTAGTTCGAAAAATGGTCCAGGATAAGCAATTCCTTTCCAGTTCAGAAAGTGGTTTGAGATTTTTTACGGACATGCATTTTCCATTTCAGAAAATGGTCTAGATTGAATGGTCATTTTCGTAATGAAAATGGTTCGATGGATTGATGATGTACCATAGACAATGATTCCCCTTGTGGTTAACATAGGGAATGGTCTAGGATAGTCTCTCTTCTTGAAGGTCACTCTCGGTAGTGGTCAAGAAGACTGGTCTGCCTCGCTGGACAGTAATTCTTTCAAAGCTCACAATTGTGAGCAGTTTCGAAGAATGGTCCATTTTGGAGGTTGGTGCAGTACATTCATTTCCTTAGGAAATGGTACAGACAGTCATTCCCTAGGGAAGATTCATTCTCTCTAGGTTGCACTTTGTTTAGTGCCAGAGGAATGGACAAGATAGGCGAATGGTCCAGGTTCAACAATCAGGGATGGACATTCCCTAGGGCAGATTCATTCTCTCCAAGTTTCACTTTGTTTAGTGCCGAAGGAATGGCCCATATAGGTTAATGGTCCAGGCTCAAAAATTGGGACAGTTACTCTTCCTTTCTTGAGAAGAATAGTCCAGATAGCTCATCGTTGATGTTTTACTTTCTCAGGGCATATGCTCTTCTAGATCTCACAGATGTGAGTGGAAGAATAGTCCAGATGATTCAATTTATATCATAACAATATTTTATGTGCAGGTTTATATCAGATTATTGTTATGGAGACTGTATGTCTCTAGACAATAGATGTATGCTATTGTGGTGGATGTGTTCCACTGATTGTGACTATACGTCATTGATCAAGTATATGTGTGCTACTTGTCGTGGTAGTGTACCACTGGATTGTAGTTGTGTACTACTATGAATAGACACAGTTGTGTTCTATTGAATGATATTGTTTCGATTGCCTTGAAGACTATCAACAGTATTGGAAATGATTATCAACTAGATGGATGATCAATGGACAGATATTTCCCAGACGGCAAATGGTCCAGGACATTTATTCTTCTAGGACATATGTCTGGATTAGAAGAATGGTTCTTGTGTCACTCTATGGAGTGAGTGACTTATCCAACATCATGTCTGATTACTCAGATGGAGAATGGTTTCGATAAATGATGTAGTTGATGACATTGATAGTGATGATGGTTCTCATGATCTAATCATGAGATAGTCTATACGACTATGTTGATGCTATTGGGTGAATGGTATGTTTGTGCTCAAGAAAATTACCTTCAATACCTCCCTAGCTATGAGGGAGTGTTAATATTATGGTATCTATAGGAGGTATTTACCTCCACGTGTAAACCTGACGAGAATAGAATATTCTGGGAAGCAAGAAGAAACCCTAATTAGTTGGCTAATAACCCTAAAAGACAAGTTGACTCAAGAGGATAATTTGTATTAGGTTATTAGCCTCCAAGAGAAGAAGTCAGATAAAGGAAATATTATATACTCAGTAAATAGGCACCCAGAATGAGAAGTTGGCCCAGGCAGTTTGTTGGTTTTAGTATAAATACAGGAGGCCAGTCTTCATTTTGGCAGACATTCTCAGAATTGCAGAAGCAACACTTGTGCGCACTCCAGTTGGCTAGTTGTGCGCAAGTTTGGAGGAGAGTTGTTGTTGCAATTGCTGCAGCTAGCAGATTTTGGTTTTGTCTTGGAATATCTCTTGGTTATGGTTTGGACTCTTTGATCAACTATTGTTACTCTTGTTTGGTGCGTTATGCTTGGAGAAAAGTGTGCCACCCTTTGTTTAGATATCTAGCCTAGGTTTTTCTTCCAGAATGATTCTCTGTCAAGGTTAAGGTGCTCGAGGGTGGCTTTGGCCTATGGTTGGGTACAATAGTGATATTGTCTATGGTTAAACGAGTGCATCCAACATATTCTAACATCACTGCTACACTGGTTGACACGAATAGTGAGCATCCATGTGGACACCTATATCGTCTCTCATTTATAAAAGGAAAAATTCCTTCTTACTTCACAACACTATATTTTATAAAACAAGAGAGGTTTTCCACATTATGTAACTGTCATCGTGTCATATGATGGTTACAATGTTTCATTTCATATTATAGATTAGGAATTTACATTTTTTTACATGAATGAAACAAAAATAAACTATTATATAATATAACGATCAAGTAGTCTTCAAGAGTTGCATGTTGTCTCTGTATCATTTCCATAGCTCGTAGTCCTTCAAGATCATATCCACTCTGCTCAACTGCATATTTTCTAGATCTATCTCACTATCACAAATTTTGGTTATTACATCCATCTTTAGACTCTTCCTTGTCTTTTTGTTGAAGTCCCTGACTAGTGTGATCAGCTTGGTTGGCTTCAAGATTTGTTCTTTCAAGACTTCCTTATTTACTTTTGTGATTTCATCAATATCTTGTCGACCTTGGCCTATACATTTATATTCTTAGATCAACTAGAGGTGCCTCTTCAAGTTCTACCATCACATCCATTCCAAACTCTTCCAGTAATCTATCAAAGGCTCTCCATAGTCTTTTGCATGCTTTTCCGACTACTTCTTGTGTGCTTTTAATACCATTTAGGATGGGATTCCAAGTATAAAAAAGGACCTGGTATTTAGTCTTTTGTCTGGTTGTGTAGACTGGAAATGTATTAGGAGGATTATCATACACACTTTTCCAATCTAAAATCATGTCAAAGGAATTTTGAGTTTTTTGGTATTTTCTCCTTATGTCTTCTAACTGGACATTCAACTTGATTAGACCTTCTCTATTTTTTTGAATTTCATTCAATATACATAAACATTTTTTATGTACAATCCTAAGTTCTTCAATGGAATATCTAGCTTCTTGTTTAACTATTTCTAGTGTGAGGGTTCCTTGTTTGTTTTCTTCTATGGTATTTTCAAGACCCTGATTATCTTGCTCCAATTTTAGGATTCTGTCTTCCAACATTTCATTGTAGATTATTACTTCCAAGTGTTCTTCTTGTAAGCTTGTCATTTCTTGTGCATTTTTTGGCTTTAGTTGTTCCATTTCTTGTGAGTGGGTGAGCTTGAGAGCTTACAATTCTTCTTGATGTAACTTTGGATTTATACTAGCCCTTTTCTCAAACTATGCATTTAATTTATTCTTCTATATTTGCAAGTCTTTATGCATTTCCTCTTTGTGTAGTTGTTTTGCAATGTTAGCCTCCTTCTTGAATTCATCTGCTAGGTTATCTTTTATGGTTTTCATAGCTCCTTCTAGCTCAACTATCCTAGCATTGGATATATCCAATGCCTCTCCTAACTCATACAATGACATTGAATTTACACCTACAAATTCATTAAAGTTCGAAGTAGTCTATATTGCATTTTCCTTAGGGTTTGGGATTTCCTTCCATTTAATATTTCTTTTAGAAGATTCTCGATTGAGGTAAAATTCTCCCATTTTTCTCTTATTTGTTCTTCTCTCAATTTCCTTGGTCTTATTGTTGTAATAATACTCACCTAAAACTACTACTTCAACATCATCTAATTATCGTACCTTATATGTATAAGAAAAATTTATTGGGATGGCCATTAGATGAGTACATTCTTCAACATGGATAGTACCTATACTTGCACTAGGGTTTGATACAAATCTATTTAACTCACATTTTTTTTTCTTCTTTTCTTGTTCTGCTTCTTTTTAAATGCTCTCCTTTAACTATGTTGCCTTTTGTTTTTCCTCCTCTTCCTTATTTTTGTTCTTTTTGGATTCAATAGCTAGTCTTTTCTTTTCTTCATCCTCCCTTTTCTTCCTTTCCATCTCTAAATCCCATTTTTCTTTGGCTTCCTTTTCAACAGTATTTTTCTTTCCTTCAACATATTTCTTGCTACCTTCATCCTTTTTCTTCTTCTCATCCTGCTGGGTGTTCTTCTTTTCCAGCTCTGCTTTCTTCCTTTGTTGTAATCTCTCTTCTGCTTCCCTAACTTTATTTTCTCTATCTTCAACGTTTTGTGCTTATTCCCTTTCCTTAGCTTCCTACTTTTATTTTTATTTTTCTAGTAGCATTTTAAATTGCTCCTTCACTATGTTCCTTTCTCCATCTTCTTCCTTGTGAAGCTTTTCTCTAGTTGGCTCATCTTGTAGCCTCTACAATACTTCTTCAAAAAAGAAATCTCCTTTGAAGAGGTCTTCAACGAAGTTTACTTTGTGGATGATTGGGTGGGTCAGCTTCACCGATTTGATATGATCAATCAATATACTATGGGGATCATGCCTTTTTATTTTCCCGATGCATAACAATATATCATGTAGGGCTTCTACTTCCTTCTCAACATGGGGTTTATTAGATAGTGAATATCTTCCTATGTATAGTGGGAAATTGGGCCAATATTTCTTGTTTTTCTCTGGAAAGTATGCTGGGATCCCTTTCTCTACTGATTGGTAGGAAATTTCTCAGGCTAGAAATTTATCAGGTACATATTTGGGTAAGAGTTATGGTGGTTAAAAACTTCCATAAACTATGATATAAGTGAGATACTTATTTACATACCAATCTCCAATTTATTTTAGGGTTATTATGGTCCCTTGTGATATCCTGTGTGGAAAAATTATGAAAATTACCTTGTACAAAGGGGCTAAGAAATAATCACATATGTTGTAAAAGTGTTCCTTGTAATTTACATCCCGCATCCCTAAGAAATAAATGTGAATCAAGGTTTGATTCAGAGTCCAACTCCATTCAAAAGTAGGGAAATGAATGACAGAGAAAATTGCATAAATAAGGTAGGCCAACATATAAAATCTAGGGTTTTTCATACCTGGTGCTTCCTTAGCTTTGGTAAATATGTTGAATGCCGAATATTTTCCCAATTGAACACTTGTCCTATCTTCACTACGGTGTATTCCATCGGAAACCATTCCATCCTTAAATGTGTGCTAGTTTCCTCACCATACATATTGTAAATCATGGTGTTCAATAACCTATATGGTTCTTCTAGGTATTGAGATGGGATATACCTTTCCTCTTTCTTAATACACCTCATCTCATCATTGTACCAATATTTTATTAATTCTTAAAAATATTCATTTTCTACCCCAAAATTCTCTAGAAATGACTCATTCAATGACATGGTAGGCTTTGGGGCTTGATACCTGATCTTGATGTCTTCATGCTTTAGAGAAGAAATCAATAATTTGGATTCATTGAAAATGATGGCCGTGTCTTTTTCAATGTGTGTAAAAAACCATCATGTCACATCATTGTATGGGAACAACAAACGACAAGTTGTGAGAGTGTGAATGTGACTCTTTCTGATATTATGTTATGCATAAATTTCTTCATCTTTAGATAAGAAGTCTTCATTATGGAAGATGCTATAGATTTCATCGTACCTTGGGAAATGTTCCCTCCCATTGAAGAAACTGGTGTCTACAAGCATAATCAGGTATGGATTGTTAATAGGGGCAGGAACAATGGTCATCAGAATATTCACCTTCCTGGTTTGTGGGTGAGACATTTCATTTAATTTGAGTCATTGCTATACACATTATTAGAGTCAATATACCATATAACTAATTAACAACAACATACAATTCAAATAATGTGATATAGATATCTATCACTCTAGGATTTCATGAATATTTCAGGTTCGTCAGCTATCATAGTATGAGTACATATACTTCTTACAAACTCCTCAATGGTGAAAATTACACAAATTAGGGATAAACATAGTTTCATGCTTTACTTTTTCCCTCAAATCCTCTATAAGTATTGTTTAACAGGTTACATCTCAGATTGGGGTAGTTTCATACATCACCATTAATTCTTTTGGGAGAGTTTTCTTCTTGTTATCGTAAGCGATTTTTCAGAGACATGGGATCATGAGCTAGTGTGAATGGTCTTTCTGACAGTGTAGTTATTGGTATGGGTTATCGAAATAATTCTTTCGAAGCATTTGAAGGCCTTACATTCCGACAACAATTCTTCTAGGAATATTTGGTTATTCCTTGAGAAATGTGTGAAAGAGGTGAAAGTAGAATACTTTTTATTGAGTGTGCTAACAATTATGACCTTTTACATTTAATACTTTCATTTATAGCCTTCAATTTTACTCATTGGAATGATTTGTCAGATAGAAGTACGATGAGGTGCAAAGGTAGCCTTGAATAATGTCTTTCAAGAGTATCGTCGGAATGATCTATCAGAAGAGAGGTGTCAAAAGACATCATTATGGAACTTCAACATTTTTTTGACGAGGCAATATCCTAAAAATACTATCTGAACAGGCTTGTCGAGAATGAGTTGTCAGAGAATGCAAGTGTAAAATAATCTTGCATGTTCTAACGATAAGGAAGTATTCTTCGAAAAGTGTGCACTAATGAAATATGGCCATATAACATGTATAATGCATAGCAAAGGGATTGTGTCTTATTAGGATAGAATAAATATTTTGGTGATGGGCCCATCTTATACATTATTTTGTAACAGTTTCATGGACATCATTTGGGCTAATTGTATTTTGACATGTAGGCATAAGATAAGATGTCTCGATATACTGTAGATAACTTATATATCGAATAAGGCATCATCTTTGAAACATGTGGTAGGGAGGAAACACAAGTTCTATATGCAATAATTTCTGATAAGGATGGACCGATAAGAAAAGTCCGATGATGATGTCCCAATAGCCTTTAGGTAATGGTCACATCGCTAGAGAATATGTAAATAATCACAAAGGGATTTTACAAAAATGGATTACGATCTGATTAGTGAATAAAGGAGGAGCAAATGAGTAATGAAGTTTGACAAAAATGTTTACCAATCAAACCGCCTTAGATTATTTCTGGAGAGCGCATGTAGAATAGTAGTTTCATGTATCAACATCTAGTCAGGTTAGTAGTGGAAAAATCCTTGCTTAAATTTTAATATTTAGGTACCCACTAAAATCTTCTAAGGTATACAATTTGAGTGGGTTGTTGTGGGGAGGGGGAAAAAAGTGGTGACTTGTTGGTAGAACCAGTTATCTCTGATCCAGATATACCTTCAAGTTATATACTTTGATCTTTTTATGTTCTCAAGAATTTATAGGCTCCTATGTATCATCGATCCCGCATGACTAACTTTTACTGAAAAATGAGGAAGTGATATAACTCATATGATCCTATGAATAATTCATATGAGACAATAAGGGATGGGATTCAGTTAATTCTTGTTCAGAACTCTAAGGAGAGAGAGATTCCATAGAGGGGTAATTATGGTTGTTTATAGGTTGGTGTGTGTTCCTCATCTCTTTTTCCCTAGAATTGCTTCGCTACCAAAAAACATCCATAGCCCTGACGAAGTTGCCTCGGTATCATAGAAGCATATCCCCATACCAGTGAGCATCCATATCCCCGATGGGTTTACTCCTACTTCCCACACAATCTTGGTGCTTTCAAATTCCTTTCTATTAAGCTTTTAATTTCACCATTACAGATTTGTGCTTAGTGTTTAGGAAGTGGGGTGATACAAGAGTTTCTTTGATATGATGGCCTCAATTATTATATTTTCCTCATTGGTATGTCACTGAGAATATCATGGAAATATTTTATATCCATGTAAAGAGGGGGGATGTCTCACAAATTTTATTTAGAGGACATTTGTAGTTGTTACCTCCCATTTTATTTTTAGAGCCAAGAAGCTTAGTGTGAGAGTGATCACATAGATATAGACAATATGCAAATTTAAATATCCATACTTGTTTTATTTATAATATGGGGTTCTCTTGAAAACATAGGTGAAGGAATCCTTCCCTTCTAGTCTAACCATCTGATTTGTTTTGATGTTTTGAAATAAGATTGCAAGGGAGATTTTTCACTTCTAAGACACTTGAAAATTTAGTCATATGTGAACTAAGAATTTAATATTGTTACATAATATCTACCGAGGTTAGACTTTGTATATGAGTGGTTGAGAATGGTCACCAAAGGCCTTATTATGAAAACAATGAACAAAAAATTAAAAAAAACAAAATAGAGGAGTAAAAGTCCTATTCTAAAAGGATGTGCAAAACCAAAAGAGAAAAATGAATGGATTAAAGAGACCTAACATGTACAATACTACATCACTAAAAGTGATTAGGAGAAGTATCTTTTAAGCATCTAAAAATTGACAGGGAGCTCCTCCATGTCTCCCTCCAATGTATCTAGTTTAAAAGGACCTGGCCCAATCTTTTCATGGATTTGGTATAGGCCTAGCTATAATTTCTGAAATTTTGTAAGCTCCCCTTTCATTTCATTGGTTGTATCCCATTTAAAAGCTAAATCACCCTTTTGAAAATATTTATTACCCACTGATGATTTATCAAACCACATCTTGATTAGTTCCTGATGTTGCATCAATTTCTTTTTAGATTTTTCTCTTTCTCCTTCTAGTTTAAGGATCATATTTAGTATTTGTTGCATCACTATACATTATTTGTCTTGAACAGATTGAGCAAGTTGCAGGGAAGGTAAGAAAGTATGAGTAGGTAAAATAGCTTCATGTCCATATACTAGGAAGAAAGGAAAATTTCCTAAAGAATCCTTGGGTGTCACTCTATCAACCCATATGGCATTAGGTAGGGTTAGGTGCCAATTCATTTGGTGTCCTGTGGCGGTCCTTTTTAAAAAATTTATCATGTTTTTGTTTGTTGATTCAGCTAACCCATTACCCCTAAGGATAGTAATTAGCCAAGTATATAACCTTAATATTCTTTTCAAGTGCATATTCAGTCAATTTCAATGAAGATAAATATGCATCAATGTCAAATACTAGAGATTATGGAACACCAAACATGGTTATAATATGATATTCAAGGAAATTTATCACCTAATTTTTGTTGTTAGTATTCAAAGTTATTTCTTTGGTCCATCTAGTGAAATAATCCATTGCAATGATGATGTACTTGTGTAACTGAGAGGATGTGGGGTTGATTTCTCCCATCACATCCAAACCCCATTGCTGAAATGGGCATTCAATTCTAACAATTTTTAGGGGAAAAGTAGGATTCTTTTCCCTTCCAGCTGATTTTTGACAGTCTTGACATCTTCTTTCATAGGTGTGTGAATATCTTAACATAGTAGATCAATAATAACCTACCTTGAGGATTTTTTGTGTTGTAGTGTCTCCTCCAAAATTTTCTCCATTTGGACCATCATGAAGTCCAGACATGACTTTATCATCATCATCCTTTTCAAGACATCTTAGGAAAACACCATCATAATTATTTCTGAATAATATTCCCTACGTAAGGTGGTATTGGACTAATTTGAGCATAAGAGCTCTCTTCTTCTTTGGTTCCATGTATTGTGGGGATGAACCACGAGTTAAATAATATTTTGTTTCATAATACCATGGGTCAGTGTTTGTAGGGATGTAGCACACTTCTCTCTCTAGTATACTATGATCCTCATAGAGTTCATCTGCATCATCTATATTCCTTGATGATTCAACTGCCAATTTGCATAGTCCTTGTCCTTTCACAATCTTTGCAGGTTTTATATTCATATCATACTCTTGCAAAGTTGTCATCCAATTATGTTTTTTATCTCCTAAGTCCTTTTTTACCAGGAGATTCCTCACAACATGATAGGGAACTATCACCTTGGTCTTAGATTTGGGTAGGCAGGGTCTGAAATGTTTGATATCTTTAAAGACAACATAAGCTTGTTTATCTATTTTTGGGTAATCCAACTCTCCACCTTGCAATCCAAAACTCATAACGGCAATTGGGAATTATCCTTCATTATCTTTTTGGGTTAGGACTATTGCATATGTTGTATCAAAAGAAAATTTAAATAGAATGAAATCTTTACTAAAATCATGGCTCATCAAAGCAGGGGCTTGAGCTATATATTCTTTGATCTTCGTGAAAGAGTCACTTTCTTTGGAACCCAATTTGAAATATGCATCTTTCTTTACCATATATTGAAGAGACTTAGCAGTTTAAGCAAAACTTAGGACAAAACTTCTGACAAAATTATTTTTTCCAATAAATGGTTGCATGGAATATTTTTTATTGGAAAAAGGAATCTTTGAGGTGGATTTAGTCCTTTCGAGTTCTATAATCATACCATATTTGGATACAATAAATCCCAATAATTTTCTTTCATTGACTGCAAACACAAATTTCTTTGTATTTAGTGAAATGCCATATCTTCTACATATATTGAATAATTTCTTCAAGTGGGTTATATGATCCCTTTTGTATTTTGAGAAGAAATTTACATCATCAAGGTATACCACTACAGAATCACTAATTAGTCCTCTGAATACAATTTCCATGTCTCTCTAGAAAGTTTCCCCAACATTTATCAATCCAAATGGCATTTTCTTCTAGGCATAGGTTCCCCATTTGGTTCGGAAGGAAGTCTTCAATTTATCATCATGGAAAATTAGAACTTGATTGTAACCCGAAAATCCATCCAATAATGAGAGCATTTAAGAACCCGAGACACATTGTAAAATTTGTTCCACGGGTGACACATGATAATTATCTTTCTCAAAGGCCTTGTTCAAGTTTCTAAAATCAACACAAAGTCTTGTATCCCCATTCTTCTTCCTCACATGCACAAAATTAGTGATCCTCCGGGTGTGTTTGACTGGGAAAATTATTCTTGTTTCTAGTAATTTGTTCAATTCAACCTTTACTTGAGGTTCTAAGCTTGGATGCATTTTTCTCAACTTTTGTTGAAAAGGATTTGTTTGGGGCTTCATGGGGATTACATGTTGGATGATTTTAGTATCATAGGTCTTGAGGTCATCATAGGTCCAAGAAAATATATCATTTTACTCTTTGAATAATTTGATGAAGGCTTGTCTTTCACCAAGGGTAAAATTCTTTCCAAGGTTGATATTTTGAGGTACACTGCTTGTCCCAAGATTTATCACTTCAAACTACATTATTGAACTGTTTGTTTTACAGTTTGTTACTTTCTTTTACATGTCTTGAATATCATAGAGTTTTTCAAGCCTCACCACATTTTTGGGGATGTTTTTCATTGAAGTAATGTTACTCCCCGTTGTTTGACTTGCTGAGTCAAGATCATCAGAATTCACATTTTGGTCATGTTACCCTCAAGAAGTAGGAAACTTATAATTTTTTGGTCATCATCAAAGACTCTCTAGTTGGTTATATTATTAGGAATGGAAGGAATGTACATTAATTCCAAATAAAAAGTGTTAGACATTATCCCTTCTGATGGAATTAATCTAGATGCAACATTATCTAACAAATATACATCATAGTTTAATGAACGAGAAATATGATTGATATTAAAAGCATCAAAGTTCTTGATAAGTTCCCATACTTCTTGATGGTAATGTTTGAGGTGACTCAAAAGGAACTGAATGGTGTTTCTTAACTATCTGATTACAATTTTAGAATCACCAAATACCTTTATCTTTTTTGCTTGCATGTCTACTGCTTTCTTCAATCCTTGTAAAAGAGCTTCATATTCAACAATATTGTCTGTACATTGGAACTCAAGTTTTAATGTGATTAAAGTATTCTTTCCATTAATGTCCTTGAGTATGTAGCCAACACCTGCACCTTCAAGAGACTTAGATCCATCAAAAAATAAAGTCCACATGTTAGGATCTCCCTTGGATTTAAATATGGACTCAAATTTTTCTTTACTTTCTAAATCATTGGGGTTAGTGAAATTAGAAAATACTTCTAAATTATCCCTAGATGTTACGTTAGGATATACATCATACTGAGTATTAGTGTTAGCTCCTATATTATAGTGAAACTCAAAAATCTAAGTGCAATGAAAGATTTTAGATAGTGTGTTTGATTCCGCATAAGACAAAATATCAACAGTGTGATTTCCAAAAGAAAGTGTCATAATGACAATTTCCCAAAATAGAATTATTAAAAATTATGGGTTCATTGGGATCATTCAGATATGTCACCATGTGATTCATGTACATTTCTCTATCAACTCTGATTTGATTGGATTTTCCATTCTATGGTATCCATAAGTGTGACCAATCAGTAGAAAAATATCCATCAAGCATACAAGACCAAGCTCTGCTCAGAAGCATCCCATAAGTATCAGGGATATCCACTACTATAATATCAATGGTTTGGTGCAATTTGGGGTTGGATGATAATTTGATTAAAAAATTCTTTAACTCCCCAATAACTTTGACTCTTTTCCTATCTAACTAAATGATTTGGATATCATATTCTTCAGTTTTGACATTGAGTTTATTACAAACCTTAAAGGGCGTGACATTTGACGAAGCCCATGAATCTACTATTAATTTTTTAGCTTCGGGAGGTATTCCTACAAGAGGCAAGGTGTGGGGAATGTGGGAATTTTCGTTGGCACAAAATTAGCCCCTTTTTTTAGTGAAATCGGCCTTGGACTGAGGTTGGGGCCTCATGGGCAAGTTGGTGGGGTGTCACACCCACAAAGAGGAATAAAATATTCAAATCAATTGTTGAGTTTAGGAAGGGCTCCTAAACTCACTCATTAGAATAATATATAAAGGAGAGAATTCATTGTGGCATTTCATCATTGTGGCATCATGGAGTTATCATAAGTGAGTAAACACTTGTTCCAGGGAGTATGTCAATTGTAGCAAGGAATTTATGCACCTAGGCAATCTGGCCTAGGGTTTATGGATCAAATGTGGGAAGTGAGGAAGGATACATGTGTGAAGGAAGAAGAGTTCTGTGTACATGCACGTGGGTTGCAGTGGAAATGATTGCGTATGTATGCATATTGTAGGAAGGTGAATCACATATGTATGTGGATTGCAAGAAGGTGAATCACATATGTACGTGTGTTGTAGTGGGCACAGTTGCGTATGTACGTAGGTTATAGTAAGGTGAATTGTGTACATTCATACAAGGTTTCTGAGTAGGAGCAATTCCATATAGTTTGACGTTAGCAACAATACAAGTGACATCAACAATAGTACAGGTGACATCAACATGCCATACAAGTGGTCTGCGACAGATTTGTAAGTTGGGATTTGTCCCAAGTATTTTGATGATATTTTCTGGATTTGGAAGGACAAGGTTGTCCTCATATTTTTGTGAATTTGTATTGGTTGGGAGGGATTGTGTTTTCCCTCAGAATTTCTAAAATTGATAAAGTTACAAAAAATAAATTGTGTGTCTCATATGTGTTGAAGATTCATCTCTAATCTTGGTGTTTTCGCTGCTATATTTTTCAATCAATAATTTCAGTGTAAAATTGTTCAATGATAACAACTAGGGTTTACTGTTAGATCACTAGGAAGCAATTTTTATATTTGAAGTTAGTCACATAGAGTTGCATGTGAAAATTAACATGGTTTCATAGCTTGGGATTTGAAGAGAAGGGGATCATCTTGAGACACATATTCACTATAACACTGGAAGAGTGTTGTTCTTGTTCTTGTTCTTGTTCCAGGAAGGTCACCATGGAGACTTGGTTGGTGGATAACATAGCTTCTCATCATATGACAAGGTCATAGAAATCACTCACCAGTATAACAAAGGAGAACTCATGATTGCAAGTGGAACTTGGAGATAATTCCAAGTATGCAGTCAAGGAAGTTGGAACAACTTCGTTTCAACTGAAGTCTGAAAAGCCTCTCAAGATGAGTGAAGTGTTGTATGTACTTGGAATGAAGAAAAACCCACTCTCTATCTCTACCATGGAGGACAGAGGGTATGCAATGGCATTCATTGATGGGAAGGTTCTTTCTTGGCCAAATGGATTGAGTCTTGACTCGGTAGAAGTCATTCAAACTCATGATGAAAATCTCTACAAGTTGACAGGTCATCCAGCTCAGGCCCCGGTGCATGAAAGTGATAATCTATGTGATCTTTGGCTAATCCAGATCTCGAGGGATGAGATATGGATGGCTTGAATGTCGAGAGAGGAGGATCTTAGACATGCCAATCTTGCATGAAAAGAAGCATGGAAAAAACATGTAAATGAAGTACTTATGAGGTGAGGCTCAAAGAGGAGCCTCACCTCTTAAACTAATTACTAGTAAATCACTCAAAGCTAATTAATCTCACAATGAACAATAGAAAATATGAGAGAAAACCAAAATGAGTAACTTGATATTATGAGAAGGCTTGCTAGGCCTTTATATAGCATTACAAAATGGTCCATTGGACAAAGTCAAAAATATCTCATTAAATGAGTCTTTATTATTAATATAATATATCTAACTATACAACTAAATAAGTAGTGGAAAATAAAACCTAATACAATAATGTAAAGAGCTCATTAAATGAGTCTTTATTATTATTATAATAGATCTAACTACCCAACTAACTAAGTAGTGGAAAATAAAACCCAATACAATAATCGAGAGGTGTGACTCTCTTTGACCCATATGGGAAACCTATTATCCCAATTAATTAATGAGGAGGTGGGCATCTCCTTGATCCACATGGGCAATCTATTAGTTTTATAGCTTTATAGCTTTTGCATCCGAATTTAGACCATATGTCCCCTAAAATTCGGATCATTCCTCCCCACTTAGAAAATGATGGTCCCCATCATTTCACCCATGCTACAAAGAGACCCATGAGTACAATGTTATAATTTCCAATGAAAGAAAGGGTTTTGTGTGGTTGAACCATAACTGTTTACATTAATAAAAATGGAAAAATCATGACTTTGGAGGCTTTGAATCTCCTTCTACAAATTTATTCATAACTTCTACTAGAGGCGATGAAATCTTATTCCATTGAAACCCATTTGAGCTACTGAATAGATATTTCTATCGGTATATGGAACTTGTTGTGAGGTGGCCCATGGAGTGAGAAAAACTAGGCGGAAGTTGAAGGGCGTGCGGCCACACTAGTTACAAACATGTGTTTCTTCAAACAAAGATATCTCATAAACCATACAACGAAATTAAATTCTACGAAATACCCATTTGAGATATTGAAGAGATATTTCCAACCATATTTGGAACTCCTTCTATAGTTTCTTGAACAGGGAGAAAAAGGCCATTGAATATGATGGTATGTGCGGCCTCCTTGGGTCAAATAAATGTTGAGATTCAATTGATGATATATCTCAAACCAAGAATCCAAATGACATTTCGTGAAATAACCATTTGAGATATTGAAGAGATATTTCCAATGAGCTATGGTAGATCCTCTAAAATGTTGTGTAGAGGTCGCAGAAACTCTTTTAAGTTTGTTGAGTTTAGAGGGACACAAAGGATGCCAAGGGTTTGTTGAGCAACATGGTTTGTTGTAGAGGTTGTGGAACCTCTGTGGGAAGCATGCACACCCTGCAAATTTGTTGAAAATGTTGAAGACCAATGGATTTAGTGGATCCATGTATATATGTAGTGAATCCATGTATGGATGTAGTGAATCCATATATGGTTCTTCTTGTAATGGTGAACGAATTTCTAAGGGTAAAAAAAAAACATGTAGTGTGTGTGGACCAACTGTGATGCTTACAGTATATGGCCCGGAAAATGGATTCTGATAGTACCAAAAAGAGGTTGGTGATTGTTGCTAATGTTTGAACCCACAACATGCTTCAAAACCTTGTTCCAATGGAGAATGTACCTGCTCTGATACCACTGATATAGATCTCGGGGGATGATATCTGGATGGCTTGAATGCCGAGATATGAGGAGCTCAGATGTGCCAATATTGCATGAAAAGAAGCATGGAAAAAAAACATGTAAATGAAGTACTCGGGAGGTGAAGTTCAAAGAGGAGCCTCACCTTTAAAACTAATTACTAGTAAATCACTCAGAGCCAATTAATCTCACAATGAACAATAGAAAATATGAGAGAAACCAAAATGAGTAACTTGATATTATGAGAAGGCTTGTTAGGACTTTATATAACATTACAAAATGGTCCATTGGACAAAGTCAAAAAGATTAAATGATTATTTATTACTAGTATAATATATCTAATTACCCAGCTAACTAAGTAGTGGAAAATAAAACCCAATGCAATAATGTAAAGAGCTCATTAAATGTGTCTCTATTATTATAATAATATATCTAACTACCCAACTAACTAAGTAGTGGAAAATAAAACCCAATACAATAATGGAGAGGTGGGACTCTATTTGACCCATATAGGAAAATGGTTAGCCCAATTAATTAATGAGCAGGTGGGCATCTCCTTGATCCACATGGGAAATCTATTAGTTTTATAGCTTTATAAATTTTGCATCCGAATTTAGACCATATACCCCCTAAAATTTAGATCATTGGCATAGGAGATTATGACACTTACGTTACCAGACACTGCCAATATTAAGGAAAATGGTTACATTTCTTCCAGAGTTTGGAACTGAACATGAAGGAGTATGTAGAGGTTGTGCACTTGGCAAGAATGCCAAGGTTGATTTTCCAAGAAGTGACAATAGGTCCAAGGAGATCCTAGATATGGTACATTTAGATGTGTGGATCGATGTCAATTCTATCCACAAGTGGTTGTCAATATTATGTGACATTTATTGATGACTATTCCAGGAGGACATGGATTTTCTTCATAAAGACTAAGGATAAAGTCTTCAATCGATTTAGGGAGTTCAAAGCTCTGGTGGAGAATCAAAAAGGGAAGAAGATCAAGGTTTTGAGGTCATAAAACGAGGGTGAGTATACCTCCAACGAGTTCAAGAAATTATTTAACAAAACAAGGATTAAGAGGGAGATGAGAGTGCCTTTCAACCCACAACAGAATAGGGTTGCATAGAGGAAGAACCAAACTATAATTGAAGCTTCTAAGGCAATGTTACATGACCAGTATCTACCCATGATGCTTTGGGTAGAAGCATGCAACACTGCAACTTAAGTTCAAAACAAGAGTCCTCATAGGATATAGGAGTGAAACTTGAGATAGGGCATTTGCGTTTGTTCAGTCTACATCCATGTACCTAAGGAGAAGAGAACAAAGTTGAAGCCTTTCGAAATAAAGGGCGTGTTTGTGGGATACAATGAGACTTAGAAGGCCTACCATATCTACATTATAGGACAATGATATGGTGTGGCTAGTTGGGATGTTAGGTTTGAGGTGGACTTGTCTTTCAGGAGGTCTCATGACATCACAACAGGTGGTGAGGAATAAGAGGCCCCAAAGGTTGAAGAGATTGCAGTTCCATCTAGTATAGAGGAGAAATCCTTGGATCATGATGAAAATTCAGAGGAGTTTGTGGATCTAGTGGATCCTTCTAGTGACCAAGACACAAGAACTGGATGGATTAGAGAGACCTTGAAGGATGTCGAGGTAAATAAAACCCCCAGATGTTGGTTGTGGATCAACCTAATTATCTTCCTCATTCAAAGGTTTTTTTCAACCGTTCTTGGACTCCATTCCCTAATGAGGCTATGGGTGGGATTTTCCCTCCACAACTGTCGCTAGGGGGGTCCCAGGGGGGTGGGGGCAGCGAAAATTTTTGTAGCCTCCCCCTGCGAAATTTTGGGAAAAAAATCCTTGTAAAATATTGTAATTTCGTAGTCAATCTAGATCGTTCATTATAAGGTCATGATGGTAGAAGTTATGTTATGGTTTTTTTTCCTAGAAGGAAACCCTCTTTTATGAGGGAATTGTATTGCAGTTGTGTATTATTGTGAATATTGTATTCTGAGAGAGGAGACTGTGAGAGAAAGAAGAGGAAGTTACAACAAGTGTGTTGTAGGTTGTGTCCCTTCATTTTGTTGGATAATAAAAAGGAAGGACTTGGAAATTTCTCCAGTGGACATATCCCACACTAGGTGAACCACGTATATCTATGTCTCTATTGTATTGTGTATATTATGTGTTTTATTTACACATTTGTATTATTTTATTTCTCTATGATCTTGTTTTTCTAACACCAAAGACACCCACAGGGAGAGAATACCTACGTAGATATTTGGCTCATATGTGGCTCTTATGAGAAATATCATTGATTTTGATCCTTCCATTTTTTAGGAAGTAACAGTCCAGTAGGTTTGGAAAGATGTCATGATGGAGGAGTACCAATACATCATGAAGAATGGCATATGGAATATAGTTCTAGGTCCGAAAGGGAAGTCGACAGTGACTTCCAAGTGGATCTACAAGATCAAGCATACTACATATGGTAGTATCGAGAAGTATAAGGAAAGGTTTGTAGCAAGAGGGTTCTCCTTGAAAAAGGGAGTAGATTATGAAGAAACATTTTCTCAACTGGCCGTGTATACTTATATCAGGATGGTTATTTATCTCACTTCAATTATGAAGTGGAAGATCCATCATATGTATGCGAAGATATAATTATTCAATGGTGTGATTGAGGAGGAGGTATACATAGATAAATCTTAAGGATTCGAGGTACATGGGAGGAAAAATCATGTGTACAGGTTGAAGAAGGAATTGTATGGTCTCAAGCAAGAACGCAGGCCATGATACTCAAGGATTCATGGGTATTTATAGAACTTGGTCTTCTCCAAGAGTGATGTAGACCCCAACCTATATCTCCTACAGGTTGGTAAGGATCGTCTCATATTGGTGTTATATGTCAATGATTTGTTCCTCACATGAGATGAAAATCTCATTACCAGGTGAAAGAAGGAATTGGCCTTAGATTTTGAGATAAAAGATATCATATTGATGCATTACTTCTTGGGATTAAAGGTTTGGCAGAAGCCAGGATTGATCTTCCTCAGACAAGGGAAGTATGCAATTGAGATAGTGAAGAGATTCAGGATGATGGAATGTAAGTCCATGACTACACCTATAACCACCAACCTAAATATTATGGGGGTCTTAGATTCATACTTGATGGATCCTACGATGTACATGACATTGATTGGTTCATTGATGTATTTGGTTAATACCAAACTAGATATCTATTTTGTTGTCAACACCTTTAGTCGGTTCATGGTTGAGTCGAGGAAGGTGCATTGGGTAGCAAGACAACATGTGCTCAAATACCTTTGGGGTACAATTGTATTTGGTATGATATGTGTTGGCTTTAATATACTCCCTTCTCAGGTTATCTAAGTTATTGACCCATGTTTCATGTCATTCGGGGTTCCAACAAAGCCTCTAACTATCGGCCTTCCTGGTAAACCAGAAGGCAACGCAATGCCCGGAAGGTACTGTGCAGTCTCACCTGAGATAATTTTAGATGGTTGACTGTAAAAATCAGGTGTTTACAGTCTAGGACAGAGTAGGGGATAAAGGGTTTCTTGACCAAGGTCCTGTTCTGTGAACTGTTATTATAATCTACTTGTTCCTAGGAATCACAAGCGTATAACTCAAAATATAAACAGATTCTAATAATGCATTGGGTTATTCCTCAATCATAATCATCTATTGTTGAAAGAAGTTAAAGATATGAAAACATTCAACACATTACACAGATATTACCATGGTTCACCCCTCCTAGGCTACGTCCACAAAGATTTGGCTCTTTGCTCTTTTATTATGGGAGTTCTTGATTTCCTTGCACCGCGTGCTTACAGTTCTCTCCAAAAGTGGGTAAGATATATGTGAGGCAAACTAGATCGCACCAGGCTCTATAGCTTGCAGTCTAATCCTCAAATCTACCTTCCATCATATCTTTCTTGCCCCATAGATTACAACACTCGGTTCATACAACTCAAAATCCTTCACGTATCGCCAAAAACAATACTCGCAAAAATCACTCAGTAACAATCGTAATCCTCACCAAAACTAATCTAAAATCAACAACCACATATGATACTTTCATATATATATTTATAAATTTCTATCTCTTCAGCCACTTACAAAATATTACCAAAACCCTAACCCTTCTTATGCTAGGTTTTTCTCCCATGCGCGTGTTGTTCTTCCTCCAGCTGTCGCTTTCCTCTGTGCACACTTTCTTGCATTCGCGCATGCTGATATTTTTCTAGCTGTCACTTCAGTTTCTTGCACGCTTTCTTCCCCATGATTGTCCTTATTTCCACTTCGGCCTAGTGCCAATAGGCCCCCAACACTGACATGTGACTCGTCCCGAGTCACCTAATTGCATTGTGCTTCCTCGATCTCCCTAGTGATCGTCTGGAACTTCTGCAATTCTGCTGCTTTTGTCAATGCCTACGTGGTTTTCTCCTTGATAATATCGACTATTTGTGCTGCTACTTCTTCACTTATCAGTCTTGCACATTCTAGATGAGTCCATGCTGACTATGTTTTGGCTTCTTCTGCCTACTCCAGTACTTCTGCTATCCGTTCCTACAACGGTTCTATTTGAGCCTAACGCTCTTGTTTCTGTGTTTGCATAGTGAGAAGTTCTACCTATAACTTCTTTAACTCTTGTGTCCCCTTGACCCTTTCTGGAATTGGGATGGTTTTCTGTTGCTGCTTGAATTATTGGATCGTTGCATTGATCCTTTCCTCCTCCTTGTCCCATTTTTGGGCCTGTGGGTCCTCTTCCATCTTTGTCCAGAGTTGCGTTGCTTTATCCAGCAAGTTGGCTATTGTGCTGACCTATTTTTCCAGCTTCTGTAGTTTCAATGTTGCTTCCTGCTTCCTCTGCTCTTTTACTACTGGTGGAGTTGTTGGTCTAATATGTACACGGAGAGTCTCGATCTCCTTCTGGTATTGATCAATTTCTCGTGCAATTTGATCGATATTTTCTGTCACTGGGAGTTCACTTCCTTGCGCAGTAGTTGGAAGTTTCCCAAAAATATCTTCCACTCTGTGTTCTAACTCATTTATGTGTTCTTTCTCCTCCTATGTTTTAGATTTTGCCTATGCGCAAATTGTTTCCAGTGTTTCCTGCTTCTTTGTTTCTTTTTGTAGATCAACCACATTTTTATGTGCTCAAGACTGTATCTCATGGTCGATGCTAACTTGCAATTGGTATAAGGCATTTGATGGCATCCATGTTAGGACCAATTGGATCTGATCCAAATCCTTCAGTGGTGTCTGTCCCACAATCTCATCCATTCATAGCATTCTCGGCTTTATGTAAACCGTGGAATGTGTCTTCGAAAGAACTGAGTCGCATTCTCCTACCTCCATTTTTTTTGTGGTTTGTGCACTCGATGGCTCTATGCCTCTACTACTACTTGTAATCTAGGCTTCTCTGAATTTCTTCAGGAGTTGCCCCATTTCTGCCAGCTCTTTCTACAGTTTATCCCTGTGGTGTGTTGCATGATCAAAGTCCTCTACGAGGCAATCCTGGGCCATTATGGCAATTATCTCGCCATCGTCCTCTGTGATTGTGTATTGTGGTTGTGGTTGTTGTGCCTTTGATTTCTTGCGCGCACCTGTTTCTTGTACCGCTGGTCTCTTATTTCCCCCTGGTTCTCGTGTGATGGGGTTCGTCACGGTTTCCTATGTTCCCTCAGCTGGTTTCTGTTGTTCATTGGTCAGCTGAGTGGTTTCTGTTCTCCCCTTTTGGGTCCTTGGCTGCTCTGAGCTGCCCTCTGTCTGAGTCGACTTGATTTGGCCCGTTCTTGGTTTCTTCGGTATTGGGACTCATGGAGGCTATGTTTCTGCCTACAGAGCCCCTCTTTCTATTGTTTGTCCCGGTAATGCTCTAGGTATGGTTGGGATCTTCCATTCATCCGACCACTCGTGGATGATCATGTCGATGTATCCTTCGGTGAGGGAGTAGCACATTTGTGGCCATTATTTATGTGGGTATTGTCTTGGCTGTATCCACATGGCTTGTCGTCTAGCTCAGAAATTGGCGATGCCCCCGTATCACGCGACAGCCTCTGGTGTTATCCTCCATGATCGATTGATTACTTCTTGCATTTCTCGTAGGTAAGCTTTGAATATAATTCCATTTTCCTTCTTATGCTTCACTAGTGACGTGGATTTCAGGACCCGATATCTTGCTCCTCCTGGCTGCGGTATGGTATAGAAGGTGACGTGGTCCAGTTATTTCCATCCCATGAAAGCGATGAGAGTAATTAGCCATGAGTAATGAAATTCCATACCTGCTTCCTATGCATATTTACAGTCTATTTGGAACAAGTTTGACAGATATGGCGCCCAGCTCATGAAGGTGTCTTCTGCGCATTGAGCTGCAACTACAACGACTCCTACCGATACTTCATCTTTACGGCATTTTCTTAGCAATTTGCAGGCTAAGATCTTTGCTCCTAGTTGTGTCGCGACATTGTTAATTCGCTTGATTATAATGCATCTTGTTCCCCTGTCGGTACCATATTTCTTCTTCATTTCTTCTGCCAATGCTTTTTCCTTGGACTAGTCGTCCAGTATCAGTGCGGGATCCATACCTCAGATGGGTAGTCCTGTAATTTGTGCAATAAGTTCAATGGTTATGGGGACGGGTTTTCCCATCCATACATCCCCTCCATGTATAACTGCTAATAGTTTCTTGATGCATGCCGTCGCATATTGGCCTCTGCCAAAGTGTGGTATATTCAGCAATACTAATATTCCGGTTCTGTCCAGTCCGGCTACCCACTTGCGTGGCTTAGTGATAGTTCCTCCGAGAGGGTTAATGACTATTGTCTCCATAAATACTTGTGGTGCAAGCTCTGGATATTTACTTTCATCCGCTACATCATGGTCGAAAAACTTGAGCTTCCCGATGTGACCCAACAACTGCAAGTCCACCTGTATTCCCTCTGATGTCTTTCAAGGCAAGCTCGGTATATGAATTCTGTCTTCCTGCTGTGTTGGTTGGTTTGAAGTTCCAACATCTTTTGGTTGCTCCTTCGCCATCCATTCTTCCCAAGCCTTGCCCATTTCACCAGTCGACTCAGCCGAAAAAGAAAAGTCTAGGATAGGTATTTGTGGAACATTTGGTTGGACCTCTACTTTTAGGTTCTGTGTGCTTCCAGTTATTTCCATGGCTACTTCGGCGTTTTCTAGCTGTCCTTCCTGATGGGTTCCTACTGCTTCATTATGAGGCTCATGCGTCGTTGCCTGCTTGTCCTCTTTCATGGCTTCCATTTGGGGATGTGGGCTCTCTTCCTGGATCGGTGTTGATTCGACTGGGATGTCCTCCGGTGACGGGATTTCATCAATATTAGTGATCTCCAGTGGCTTCTTCTCGTTTTCTTCCCATGTTCCTCGTGACCTAGTTTGAACCCTAGTTGGTCTGACTGTCTGGCTTGGTTCTGTGATCTTTGGTGGTGTCCTACTGGTGTCTGTCGGACATTTTCTTGGTTTGAATAGCTCGGATAAGCTCTGGGATCTTTCTTTATGCGTTTGGGCTGCTATTTCTCTTTCTCAATTTTTCTTTTGCAAATAGACTAACTGTGTCTGTGCTCATGTGTTGTATGGGTGTGCCATGAAGCTTGTTGAGGACGTCTCCTACCTTGTGTGATTAATGCACCATAAGTGTGGGTTCAATGCATCTGCAACGGTTTTGTACCTGCCCTTATGGCTACTTTGAGGTCGCCAGTTGGCGCGTTTCGTGCGACATCCGATCTGTCCTTGCCTTGCTTTAATTCTGCCTCATGTTGTCATGTCAGTGTACTTTTGCTGACTTTCCTTTTCCTTCTTGTTTCCCTTTCTGATATGGCTATTGTCTTTTCCCTCATTGGTTTTGTGTTTCGTATGCGGCTTGTCCGTTATGCCGCGCGCTATTTTTAGGCTCTCGTTTTTTTGTTTTGTTTTTTTTTTTACCATTTACTGCATTGTGAATTGTGCGGTGGGTAGTTTACTATCCTTGCATAGTTTCAGCCGGCTCCCGTTGATCATTCCTTTGAGGTCTGCACATGATAGATATTTCAACTATACAGCTCCTCCATCCGTGACAACTTTTACCTCGTATGGTCCTAGCCAATGCATTCTCAGCTTCCCTGGGTGCTGCAACACTTTACTGTCATAGAGAAATACTATATCTCCTTCCTCGAACGTATTTCTCATGATGTGGCGTTCGTGCCACGCTTTGTCTCTCGCTTTTTGTACTTGTTGATGGAATCCTGCCAAGATTTGGTCTTCCTCCATTGACAGTAATTGATCCATTCGTTCCTGGACCGTGCCTCGTTCTGTCATTTGTGTGATAGCTGCTACATGAACACTGGGTATTAGAAATTCTAATGGTACTACTGCTTCTTGACCATAGACTAGTTTGAATGGTGTGTGACCTATCAACTTTTTTCATGTGGTTCTATACGCCCATATTACTGCTGGTACCTTGAGATCCCAATCGTCCCTGTTGACGTTACATATCTTTGTCAGGGCATTCTCTAGAATTTTGTTGAAGGATTCTACCGTGCCATTAGCCTGTGGGTGATACGGTGTGATTTTTTGGTGATGAAATTCAAACTCTTCAAGCATCATTTGGATGGTGTTGTTGATGAAGTGTGTTCCTTGGTCACTCATCAAAATTCTTGGGCACCCAAATCTAGTAATTACCTGTTCGAAAAAAAGTGGGCAGTTGTCTCTGCGCTACAATCTTTTACTGGTGTGGCTTCCACCCATCTTGTTAAGTATTCTGTCTCGGTGATAATATATCTCACCCTTGTTCTCTTGGCAGGTGGGTTAATGGGTCCCACAAAATATATTGCCCATTTGTTGAATGCCTGAAGTGTCACTTGTAGTCATAGTGGCATCGCATCCCTTTTGTTGGGTTTGCCGACCTGTTGAAAGACATCACATCACTGACAATATTCTTTCGGGTCTCTATGTACCATTGGCCACCATAATCTTGCACGGTAGCTTTTCCGACATAGTGCCCTCTTGCTATTACTTCGTGGGCTTTTGCTAAAATTGTTGGTTGTTCATGGTCTAGTATGTATCTTCGTAAGATGATATCTGCACTCATTTTGTATAGATGCCCCGCGATCAACTGATAGTCGGTTGCACGGACTACCAGGTTCTTCTTCTACGCAATGGTATATCCTTGCGGCGCAGTACGTGTGCTCAAGTACTGGATAATCCTCTGCGAAGTAATCGTCAGTGATCTATACTGAGAAGAGTTGTGCATCTAGGAAGTTGTCTTCCAAATTCGTTGGTTCCTCTCCATTTGTGACCCTCGATATGTGGTCAAGTCCTGCATTCAATTTTCCTGGTTTTAATATTACCTCGAAGTCAAATTCTTGAAATAGAAATAACCATCGACAGATTCTCCCCCCCAACACTGGCTTGTTAACTAGGTATTTCAGGGCTAAGTGATCTGTAAACATCTTAAAGTGTTTTCCCAATAAGTAATGTCTGTATTTCTGCAGTGCGTAGATGATAGTTAAGCCTTCTCTTTCTGTCGTGTTATAATTATGTTCTGAGTCTGATAATTTCCTGCTTGCAAATGCTATCGGGTGATCCAGGTCTCCTGTTCTTGGTTGTGCTAAAATAGCTCCAAGTGCTATTGTTGATGCATCTACATGTACATGGAATGTCTTCTCCCAGTCTCGAAATACCAATATTGTTGTGGTGACCATCCTTTTCTTCAGGGTATCCAGACCGTGTTGGCACTCGTTGTTCCATTGATACTTGGCATCCTTCCTTAACATTTTTTCCATAGGTGTTGTAATCTGCGCGTAGCCTTTGATGAATTTCCTGTAGTATCCCGTATGTCCTAATGTTGCTCTTAGTTGGCGGACTGTTTTTGGTGCTAGTAGGTTAACAATGACTGTGATTTTGGTCGGATCCATTAGTAAACCCTGTTTGCATACTATTTGTCCCAGTAGTATCCAAAATGGTGTTCCAAATATGCATTTCTTGATGTTCAGTGATATCTAGCACTGTCTGCATCGTTCTAACATCAGGCGTAAAACTTCCACATGGTTTTTTAGCAGGCTATAAATCATCCAATCATCCAGGTATACTTCGAGGAATTGGTGGATGAATTCCTTAAATGTTGCAATGACCAATCTGAAGAATATCCCAGGTGCATTCTTCAGTCCGAATGACATAACTATGCACTGATAAGATCCTCATTCTGTCGCAAATGCGGTCTTGTGTCTATCTTCTTGTGCTATCTTAATCTGATGATATCTCGAGAATCCATCGATGAATGAATAGGATTCGTGTCCTCCTACATTCTCAAGTACTCTGTCCGTGAATGGTGTGGGGAATGGGTCGTGTAAGCATGCATCGTTCAACTTCCTCAAGTCGACGCATATCCTGATCCCTCTTCCTTGTTTCTTGTCCTATACTACCATCGGGCTTATCCATTCTGATTCTTCGACTGGTTCGATGATGTCGGCCTCGAGCATCCTTTCGATCTCATATTTAACTTTCTATTTGTAGATGGGGTTCAGTCTATATGGTCTTTGTTTAATGGGTCTCACATCAAGTCTGAGTGGTATATGTTAGCGATTCTTCTCGTATAGGGGGGTAAGAATGCATAAGAAGGGTTGAAAACCCATTTCTCCTAAGTTTTGGGTGATTATGCGCCCATGGTAAGCAACGAGCAAGTCCGAGCAGTCCAGATTCACGCGCCCGGATCAACGACGCGCGTTGGATTCCGGACCCCCCTTGCCTTCCGACCTTTAAGCAAGGGGGGGGGTCCGAAATCGGGGGCGCACCTCTCCGACGGTCCAAATGAGCGCGCCCGGATCAACGGCGATGAAGACCATTCCAGACCCCCCCCCACCTTTCTACCTTTAAGTGGAGGGGGGGGGTCCGGAATCCCATAAGCAGCTTCCCGACGGCCATGATCGAGACGTCCAGATCAACGGTGCCCATGCAGCCCCGCCCTTCTCAGCTGCCCTGTGCTTAACTAGTGTGGGCCCTCCTCGCGTCATTTCATCCTCCCTTCCGCCTTTCCCCTGCTGTCATTTTTCACTCGTCCACCTCGCCCTTTTGGTCCGCGTGGTTCTCCTTTCTTCCCACCATCCACTCGCTGTTGGCCACATGTCCTGTTCTTTTCCACGTCAGCCACTCACTCGAAGGCGTATTCATTTCTCCCATCTTCCTCTCTTTCCACGTCCTTACAACCCGCCACCACCATTCTTGTCGTATGCTCATCCTCCGCGCTAGCCTCCATGCCCATCTCTCAAGCTATTCAGTTATTCCAGGTGGCAGCGCGAGGGAAGTCCTCCTTATCCCGAAGTGCTGAGTTGGTCGGGCTGTTCTCAATCCCAAGAAGCAGTTATTGAAGCAGTTGGTGGTGGTTAGACATCGTCTCCGCCATAATGGGGACGTCCTGTAATGAATTAAAGGCACGTCGATTCGCCGATGTAACTGTCAGAAGATCTATCGCGTCTGCCACAAGTTGCACAATTATTCAAAGATTGCGGCTGCAGAGTGTCAGAAGCCATGCAGACGCCAAGCTTTTAATGCATTTTCTTGGTTCCGCCACTGTTGTTGTTTTGAGTATATGTAGGCATTTTTGCCATTTTTGTATCTATCGATGGTAGAGCTAAGCTCCCGACTGTAAAAGTTTCAGCGACATTCTGGTTTCCTGGTTATGCCTCTGTGTTTGAGACTTCTTGGTTTATAACAAACAATTCTCCTTTCTTCCATCTTTGTTTCATCTCATGTCGGAGTGTTCACAGTGAATGATTCACGTGGATTGTTGTAGTTATGTTATGATAAAGGATTTGTCGTGGCATTTTTGTACTCTCTGGTTTTCTGTATTTGAACATTAATGGACTTTGTGTTTGAATTCTTTCTTCTCCAGTCTGTGATGAACCTGATGTTTATTATAGACCCTTGCATCCTCCTTGAATAAGTCTTCCGCCTACTCACCCTTTTACTACGACTCACTGTTTGGAGTTTATCAAGACCTCACTCGTTCATGCATGCCTGGTCTGGTTTCTGAGTTGACACCATGCTGTTTTGAGTTTTCCTCCATTTGATCACCCTTTAAACAAATCGTGACATTAAACTAATGGGCATTGGGCTCTGCTCCTGCTAGCAATCCAGGAGTGACTTCCGGCCGCCAACATTTCTGGCGCCGTTGCCGGGGATGAAGTTGAATATTTTCCCTGGGATTGAATGACAAAGATCAGCTGATTTCTGAAGGTGCATCAGATATCAAAACTTGAAGATTGCTCCTGTGCACCTGGCGACTCCACTGTGACGACTCCGCTGGGGAGAACCTGTTCTATCAACTGTGGCTTCGAGAGGCAGACACACGAGGTCAAATCCACACTTGCCTTTGGTCACACCAGAAGCAGACTTGGAAGCGGTGCGCAGAAAGGGAAAGAGAGCTACAAAAGAAGTTTATGTCGATGAAAAAGGTAATACGCCCTCCCCTTCTATGAGAACTCCATTTTCAGATTCTCAGTTTCCTAGTCGTCCTTCCTCTGAAGTTTCCCATTTTTTGAACTTTGGGAGTGTTCCTGCTGAGTTTTCCCCTCTTGGTCTAGTATCAGAGGGAGAGATCCTTGTCACTCCCCTCTCAGGAGGTTTCACTACTCCTCCTTTGATTACTACTGCTGCACAGAGAGAGACACCTGCACACTCAGGTCTCTTAGACTTCTCTCTGTTTTCCCCGTCGTCTCCTGTGAGGACCTCTCTTCCTTCCTCACCTGTTCACACTCCATCTCCTCCGAGTTCTCCTATGCTCAACATCCCTATGGATGGTGTTAATCCCCCTCCGAACAGAATGGATGCCATAGTCGCTGCTAGATATGCTCCTTTGATCCTTCCTCAGCCTTTGAACCCTCTCCCTGCTGGAGACTATTTGAAATACATGCCCAAGTTCAGTGGTGAGGGAGATGTCACTGCAGAAGAACACCTGGCTGCCTTTTACAACTATGCAGACAACCTAAATATTGAGAATGAAGATTTCTGGATGAGAGTCTTCGTCCAGAGCCTGGATGGTGAAGTTAGGAAGTGGTTCAGGGGACTGGCCCCAGGATCCATAGCTGGGATTGAGGCTATGGATAATGTTTTCCTGAGACAGTGGGGGGATAGAAAAGA
>JASDQU011402931.1:98550-110024 GCA_032191745.1 Picea mariana | reverse complement strand
AATTATGAAATAAACCAATGGGGGGAAAATAAAATAAAAGTATAAATAAGGTTAAATGGGTTACGTATCCCATGTGGGATAACGTAACCCATACGTTAAAGGGGATATTTAATAGGATAAGACCATTAATAAAGAAGTAAATGAACAGATAAGGTTTTAATGTATGGATAAGGTTTGGTGAGGAGTGAAGGTTCGGGGGGCAGTGAAGGAGGCATAAGGGAAGGAGGAGGATTCATTTGGGGGGGATTCTTTCATGCAGTTTACGGGAGGAGATTTTGGGAGCTTGAGACTGAGTTAGAACAGTGGGATTTACAGTGCACACCGGGGTTGAGGGGTTTTGGGCTCGGAGGGCTAGGACGTCCGTAGATGTCCTAGGGCCAGGCGTACTGGTCGGTAGGGTGGCTGGTTTTGGGGTGTTCAAGCGAAGACTCAAGCTGCTGTAGATAGTAGCATCAGTGACAGGTATTTAAACTAAATTGTGAAGTGTTTACTTAAATTTAACTTGTATGCAAATTGTTATGTAGATTTAAATTGTTATGCAAATTGTTTTGGAAAATGTTATTTTATTTATCAAAATATGGGAATGAATATGCGTGAGTAAGAAAATTTTTAGTAAGTTTCAAAATTTCCGCTCTGTTTTAAGTTATGGTAGTTTTATTGAATTTGTGGACACTACATAGGTGCCTCTGCCGGAATCTCTGCTGTTACAAACATTGGTATGCGCTGGCAAGAACTCGTTCAAGTATAGAGGAGATGAATTAACAGAAAGCTCTTGAACACAATAGGAATGCAATAAAGATTGAGTTTTTCTTCTCCAATCTTCAGAGTCATAAATTCTGCTACCTAGTGACCACGCATCAAAATTTCATTTAAAGGATGTGTCTCACATTTTATCGCCTCCAGCTATTTGAATCAGAAAATGCTTTCCCATCCTCCTCGTTTAAAGCATTATTCTCATTAACAGTGCACATTTTTCTCACAGAAGACTGTATTTCCTTCTTCCTTTTTGACTCTAAAGGATCCAATTCCACCGTCTCTGACCCTCCTTTTAAAGGCCGAGGATCATTCTGTACATCATGACTGCATTTGATTTTCTCTTTACTTTCTTGATCTAATAGCTCGCGGATTTGATGATATGCAACAATCGTGCATAAGCTCTTCAAGTCGCTTCCTGCCATGGCTATAATCCAAACTTTCTTGGCTTGAAACTTTATTGGAATAATAGGATAAATACATGCATAAAGAATACAAGCAACGCAGAGTACAACTCTCTCCCAACAAACAGTGCAATTTCAGTTTTCAACACCATCAACAACCATTATCCTTGCATAACAATTAGGTGCACATGAATGATTGATCAGGCGTGCCATATTCCCTTTCTCAGTTGCATTAATGACAATTTCTTCACCGATTCTGAAAAGGTATCAGTCTTTTCCTTGTAAACGATAAAGAATCTCTCTTAAATCTGCAACACATCTTCTTACCTATTCACCATGCTATTCTAATACCATTTCTCCTTCTCGAATATGCCTTTGAGCAAAGAGACCTCATCCATGTATGCCAGACTTCCCAAGACAAACTCTCTTTTTCTGGCTGTAAGTAAGGCATTCTTTGGATGATGAAAACTCTCCTGGGTCTGCTTCTTGATTTAAATAATTAAGAGCTTTTATGATTTCTCTATGATGTGAGCAATATCCCATAGCTCGGTGAGCAATGGCCTTTCTTGCAGATTTCTTGTTATTCGGCCAACTGAATAGCCAGCATCTAGAGGACGATGATGGTTCACAGCTTCCAGGACCTTTGGAGACAACTTCTGAGATATCAACAACATTGCTTGTTGCACTTAAGCTTAAAACACCCCTAGTTTTCATCACACACAATTCTGCTATGGTCGGATACTTCCCTTTAGGGGTGTTTACAATCAGGCCTGTATTTGGATTTGGAGCTTTGTGTGAGGCACAATATGAAATCATTATGGTCTTTTGGTTTCCATTCCTACCATTGTAGCGGTGTAGCTCCATACGATAGCCTTCTTATGATGCACACATTGCATGATAATATTTGTGACATTTGCAACATTGGATACAAGACCCGTGCAACTGCTTACAAATTATGTAGACCTTTCGAAAAGATCGTGCATCAATTTTCAATATGTCATCTACAGGTTCCATATTTTTATCATTGATAAATGACACTACAGATGTAAACCAAGCACAGGTGACGTGCACCCAACATTGACCTGTAGTGGTAGGTTTCAAGGCACCACCCATCATAGGGCACAAGCAACATTCTCCCCTAATATCTATTGTGTCACATGCTCCACAAATCCATGAAGCAAGGTCCTGCACTTCTCTCGCACCATAACATTCTTGATGAACAACAATTTGGCATCTATTGCAAATAATAAATTTTTTATACTCCAAATCTTCCACCCAATGACATACTGCACATGTTTCAGAAACCCTAATCGACGTGCCTCAAGGACTATGGAATGCGACCGTTACTTTCATGATCACGTCGTCAGCGCAGGTGTCATTATGATTGAATAGGGATGCCTTCCAGCCAGGAACGGACGTAACATAAGAATCATTCCTTGGAAAGACTATGCATGAGACTACTTCTTCTGAATTTGTGTCATTCGTATAATTTCTGTGAGAGTTTTCCTTCCATTACACAAAAACGCTCCTGCCATCTTTCTGCCTGCCAATCTGCGGCATTCTCTGGTTATCCACTGACCTTGCTTCTGACATCTTCTCTGCCAGTTTGGACAAGGGTTTTAGGGTAATGGCTCTTGGATTTCTTCATTTCAACAGGTTTCGTTATGTCCGGTTCAAGTCTATCTTTAACCGCGCATATTTTTTAGAATGGGGTTCGAGTGGTTCAAGCGGAAAATTCTCTCGCTTGCAATTTCATACGATGAAACACATTCAAAACCTGTTGAATCTTATGAGGACTTTATTCAAGTGCAATTGACGTTAAACCATAACAACTGTGTTTCATCTCTTTACTCAGTTGTGACACTCTTTGCAAGGTTTCAAGGTTGATCGACATCATAACCACGAAGAACAGTGAGATGATATGCTAAGAGATGCAATGGTACAATGTTAATGACAGGTTGAAGGAAATCCTGTACTTGAGGAACTTCAATACCACGACAACAACCATTTGGGCATACCAAGGATGCCTCTTGCTTCGAGCACATCACTATCAAATGCCCTCTACGTGCCTGAAGTTGTTGAAGAAACTAGTCTTTTCAAGAACGATAACTCTGTAAATTCAAGCTATCGCATGTATACCTAGCATCCAACAGTGGTTCGCATGGTTTTCAATGATAGGTTGAAAGGATTGGATGGAAATGGTACACCAGTGTCCAACCGAACCATTTCAGATCAAATTCGAGTAATTTAGTCACCTTCCCTTTACTTGTACAGATCAAAACAGTTGAAAGAAAAGACTGGTAGAACCATCCCCAAAAGATCTCAAATCTGCTGGCTTTACCAAAGCGTGACAAAGGGGGCAAGTCCTCTCCCTTTCAAACCATTCTGAGACACATTCCTCACAAAATATATGTTTACAACGTAATAATATGGGGGCGTGAATTTTCTCTTGGCGGATTCCACACAAGTCTCCAGCTGCAAGGATCTCCTCCATAGTAGCATATGACCCATACTGAACTTCTTTGCGGGACAGTGCCTTCAATGCCACAAAGAATGATTGAACCTTCTCCACAACTGATGTTAGCTTAAAGGTAAGGTACAACCCTGTTGTGAGAGATGAAAACAGGCTACCATATTCTTTGTTCAAGAAGAAGAGATACCAAACAGGTGTAGGAAGCAACGCACAATAGAGTAATAGAATGTATTCAACCATAGTCAACATCTGACCCTGCTTCCGATAGTTACGTCCTCGACTATTCTTATAATATATCAAAAGACCACATTTAAAAACCATTGCATCTTGCCACACCATTGTATAATTAACCACAATGATGAACAGTGCATGCCAAAAGGGTGGTATTGTTTTTGGAGGAAGTATAACAAGTGGATACAATAGATCATCGTTTTTATACCACCAATAAACTCCAACCACATGGACCACGGAAACCAATATGATGCCAATGAGAACCAAAACCTTCCTTTCGCCCTTGGGCAACAGAGTCGATTTTGAGATCCGTTACAACACATGGCTCGACAAAATATTTTAGGCCAATATTTGTGAGAAATGTTTTACTTATTAGTAATTCCAAACTAGGTACTATAGTAACCGACAAGATTATAAACCTATTAAATCTATAAATTATATCTTAAGTTTTTCCCAATATAGTTATTGTTGGTGTAGGGGCAGACCCAGGGTTCAACTCTAACAATGGACCAACAAGCCCTAACTACTGGCCCTTTCGGCAACACCTGTGAAGCAGATGCAGTCTCACCCAAAGTAACAATAGGGGGTTGCAGGACACATGTGTCTACAACTAGAGGAAATGAAAAGTGGATCCAAGGCAACAACACACAAAAACCTAGTTATTCTTTATCTTCTTTAAGCCTACTGTGCAAGCTATATCTCAGATCTAACACAATGATGCAATAACATAATAACAGAAAGAAAAATAACACAACATCAATCACACAAAACAATAAGATATACGTGGTTCACCCTCTCCCTAGGGATACGTCCACAGAACTACATTTCTTGATATTATATAAAAACATACAGTTCTATTTGCGCAATTAGCTTGCAGATATTTCTCTCCTTCTCTCTCTTTCTCCCTCCCTGCACACCCGACTGCAGGGTTGATCTTCAAACCCAACTGAAGATCTTACAATACAGAATCGATACAATTCTCTCTCAATATTTATCTCCTTGAAAACAATAGAAAAAATACCACAAGACGAACCCCTCTCACTCTTCTCGACCTTTATTTATACATTACATGAAAAATTCTAGGTGTCAAAACCCTAGATCCAAAAATCTAGGTCTAAAACCCTAGGCCAACTTGAACTGCGTTTTTCGAGCTTCGCCAGGCTGTCTTTCCTTATTTCCCGCGAGGTGCTCCAAAGCATCCGTTGGTGTATTTTTTCGCTTGTTGAGTTTTCCACGATCCATCTTCCTTGTTGATCTGTCTTCCTTGATCTTCTCATTCAACGACTCATTTTCTCTTACTTCGCTTCTTCTTTTATTCTTCTTTGACCACTTCGACCCAATCTCAGTCAATGTGTCTTCCACGCAGTTCATACTTCACCTTTCTTTCTTAATCTTCTCTTTCTTCCATAACCAAGGGCCAACAGGCCCCCAACACTCACATGTGACTCTTCCCGAGGCACTGCAAGTCTGAACCTTCTATTTTACTTTGACTTCAGACTGTGCGAAGCAACCTATGCTTTCTGCTATGTCCCAGTTTCAACTGCACCTGGTACCTAGACCCTTCTTTTTATGCTTTTAATGAGAGTTGTGAGGAAGTTGGTTATCATAGTACAATTTCAATCAGCTCCCATTCACTAAACCTTCCTTTCATTCTCCATTCAAATTCTTCAACTGTGAAACTCCCCCTTCTATGATATAGGCAACCTCGTATGGACCAAGAAAATGTGTTCTGAACTTCCCTAGATGCTTCATGAACTTGTTGTCATATACCAATACCAAATCTCTTTGCTTGAATGGTTTCTTCTTGATATGTCTGTCATGATAGGCCTTTTCTCCTTCCTTCTATACCTGCTGATGGAATCTTGCAATAAACGGGTATTCCTCTAGTTCCACCAACTACGCGAGCCTTTTTTGAACAATGCCAGTGTCATCCATATCTATGAATGCTTCAATTCTTAGACTAGGAACCAAATATTCCATAGGTACGATTTCTTTGAGACCATAAACCAACTTAAAAGGAGTATGCATTGTCAGCTTCTTGCAAGTGGTTCTATAGGCCCATAATACTGTTGGTACTCTCAAATCCCAATCATCTATGTTCACACTGCAAATATTCATCAACGATGTCTCCAAGATCTTATTGAAGGCTTCAATTGTACCATTCGCTTATGGGTGGTATGGTGTGCTCTTCTGATGGTGAATATCAAATTCCTGGGTCAAGGCTTCAATAGTCTTATTAATAAAATGTGTACCCTAATCACTCATAAGGATCTTCGAGAATCCAAACTTGGTTATGATATCATCAAATATGAATTGCGCAGTTGTAGTTGCACTACAGTCCTTAACTTCTCTTGCTTCTGCCCATCTTGTCAGATACTTTGTTGCAGTGATAATGAACCTCACTCATGTGCCCTTTTTTGGTGGGTTGATAGGTCCCACAAAGTCAATGGCCCATTTCTCAAATGCTTGTAAAGTTAGTTGAGGTGCTAAAGACATCTCATCTCTTCTGGAAGGTTTCCCAACTCTTTGGCATACATCGCAGGCTCTGTAGTATTCCTTAGCATCCTTATGTAAAGTAGGCCACTAGAGGCCAACTCTAAGAACCTTCTGCATTGTTTCTTTCCCAGCATAATGTCCTCCTGTGATGCCTTCATGTGCTTATGCCATAATCAGTGGTCTCTCTTCCTCCATAACACATCTCCTTAGGATCTCATCAGGTCCCATCTTATAAAGTTGTCCAATTATAAGTGAAAAATCTACAGCATGAACTACCAGCTACTTCTTCTGAATGATTGTATATCCATGAGGTGCCATTCTTGTTGACATGAACTAAACTATATCAGCGAAGTGATCATCAACTTTCCTGATGGCCAACAACTGTCCATATGGTAGTGTATTCTCCAAACTATTAGACTCCTCTCCATGTTCTAATATGGACAAATGATCAGGTCCCTTTTTTATTCTTCCTGGCTTGACCACAATCTCAAAATCATATTCCTTGAATAGTAGTATCCATATGCATATTCTTCCCCCCAACATTGGCTTATTGACTAGGTATTTCAACACAGAGTGATCAGTGAACATCTTAAAATGTCCTCCCAACAAATAGTGTCAAAAATTATGCAGTGTGTACACCATGGATAAACATTCTCTTTCAGTGGTGGTGTAATCTATTTCAGCTGTAGAAAGCTTCCTGCTAGCAAAGTATAATGGATGGTCAATCTCTATTGCTCCTGGTTGTGCTAACAATGCTCCTAATGAAATATATGAAGCATCAAAATGCACATGAAATTCCTTACTCCAATCTGGGAAAACCAAAATAGGCAGAATCACCATTTTATGTTTCAGTGTGTCGAATCCCTGTTGGCATTCCTCTGACCATTGAAACTGGAAATATTTCTTTAAAATCTTTTCCATGGGTGTTGTTATCTATGCATAGCCCTTGATGAAATTTCTGTAGTATTCAATATGTCCCAGCATAGTGCGCAACTGTCTAACAAAAGTAGGGGGAGGTAGATTAACAATGATGGCAATCTTGGAAGGATCTACCAGCAACCCCTTCTTACACACAATATGGCCTAGTAGCACTCCAAAGGGTGAAAAGAAGATGCACTTATTCAGGTTCAGGGCAATCTGACATTGCCTGCACTTATCCAACATTAGTCTTAAACATTCAATATGATTTTGCAATAAGCTAAAAACAATCCAATAATCAAAATAGGCTTCCAAACATTTATGTAAAAATTATTTGAATGCTTCGAACACCACCCTAGAGAAGATGGTTGGTGCATTCTTCAATTCGAAAGGCATCACTGTGTACTATAAAGAACCCCATTTTGTTTCAAATTTGGTCTTATGGCGATCTTCCTTGGAAATCCTGATCCGGTGATAACCTGAAAATCCATATGTGAAGGAGTAAACTTCATGTCCTCCCACATTATCTAACACTTCGTCAGTAAATGGTGTAGGCAATGGATCATGTAAACATGCATCATTCAATTTCCCCAAATATACACAGATTTTGATTTCTCCTATTTTCTTATCTTGGACCACCATAGGGATAATCCATTATGATTCTTCAACAAGTTCTATGATTCCTGCTTCCAACATTCTGTCTAATTCAATCTTCACTTTATACTTATATTTGGGATTCAATCTGTAGGGTCTCTACTTGACTGGTCTTGCATCTGGTTTCAATGGGATCTTCATTTCTCCCATGGGCCCTTTAATGCCCTTCATGTCAGTAAACTTGGTGAGAAACAATTCCTGATATTCATGCAGTAATTCTGTGATCTTTTTAATAGTGACATCATCCCAGTAATCTCCAACGTTTGCGAGATTATGTGCTTGTTGTTGGCACTTGACCAAGTTTTGGCGATCCTTGGTCAGGTTTGACCTATTTTGGGACTTCGACAGGATGTTGAAGGTGGAGTGCAAGTCGAAGCAGAGATCGCAGAATCTTGACCCCTTTTTAGGGCTTTTTGGGTTTTGGGCTTATGTGACGGGTATGGGGATGTCATCCCATGGGTTTACCCATGTTTAGGCCCCTTTGTAATGCATAAATAGATATTTAGGTGATGTAGGAAGAGGCCAATGTGCTAAGTGTGAATATTTGTGGATGCTTAGTGCACGCTATGTGTTAAGAACTTGCAGAGCTAAGTGCAAGTGATTGTAAGAAGCTTGTGTATAGAGAGTAAGAAGTCTTTGTGCTATAACCTAGCTCGAGGAAGGCATTGGCTGACTGCATGTAGATATATTGTCCTATGCAGAGTAGGATCTTGTGGCTCTGTGCATGTAGATTATTGGCTGAAGATAATAAAGAGAAGAAGAGTTGGTGGACGTAGCCCCAGGCTGGGGGTGAACCATGTATATCATGTGTTATGGTTGCTTTGTGCATTGTGATTGTTTTACTGTTCATATGGTTAATTATTAGTGTAGTAATGTATGCTAGATAGACATGATATGATAGCTCAGTTCTTAATGATGTGAATAATATGATATATCTGATATGTGTTTATATTCTTAGTGCTTGAATATATTAGATCTGAGTGAATACTACATTTATCTGTAATTAGGGTTTTGTCTGTGAAGTAAATACATGAGACATACTAATGAATGATCATTGCTAAGTGTTTTGTTAAGGTGTTGTAATCATAGATATGTGTCCCAGCTAGGTTGCATACATCTGAGTCCTACAACCACCCCTGCCTCTACCTCGGGTGAGACTTCATCTTCTTCGCAGGTGTTGCCGAAAGGGCCAGTAGTTAGGGTTTTGTTGGTATGATGTTGAAGCGTTGAACCCTGGGTCAGCCCCTGTGCCAACAAATGGTTCCGTTGTCGAGACCTGAAACTGTGATTGTTGGGAACTAAGGAAAAGAAATAAATCTTTATGCATAGATCTGTTGCTTGACTTGCAAATCTCTGTGCTAAGAAAGGAGGCAGATCTGAAGCAAATAGGTAAGATATGAACGCTTTGTGCTCTGATAGAGGTAAGAACAGTGAAAATGTTTAATATTTGAAAGATGTGTTCTATGAGAAAAGTAAGATAAGTGGAAATTTTTGTTTTGAAAGTATGGATATAGGTATATTTGATAAATTTTATCCTAGTCAGAAAAGTAGGGCATGGTTAGAAGACATAAGGTTCGATATGAGTAGATCTGGTGAAAAATATGTTATTCCTATGCATAGAAAGAATGTTTGAACTAACAAATGGATGCAGGATCCTAGGAAGAATTTTTTGCAGGTTAATTACTGTGACCCTAGTGCCCAGTATAGAAAATTTTGGGGATAATTTAAGAGAAAGTGAGGATTAATTATTTGTTATAGTTGCAGAAGACCGGGCCATCTTGCTAAAGATTTCCTTGATAGAAGACCTAGTTGTCTTTGTTGTAAAGCTATGGACCATGAAGTTTTGGATTGTCGTAGAATGATTGGTAAGCTTGAAAGAATGAATACGAGATCAAAAAATCCTGAGGAAGGCCAAGAAACTAAGACCATGGTAGAACCCCAAAAATAATCAGAGACTGCATTACTACGAATAAAAGAAACTCTGAATGATCACAGAAATATCAACTTGTCAGAGATATTCAAAGAAAAAGAACTTATAGAAGCAATAATAGGAGACTTCGACATAGACTGTGTTTTGGATGAGGAAACATAGGTGAATATCATGATAGAAGTACTTGGGAAATTTTGGTAAGGCCTGCTATGGTTCCTTTATTAGGAGGAATAAGATTCTTTAGAGGAAAACTGATAACCCTATGTGGAAGACTTACCCAGACCTCTA
The DNA here is from genome assembly GCA_032191745.1 of Picea mariana. NCBI lineage: Eukaryota > Viridiplantae > Streptophyta > Pinopsida > Pinales > Pinaceae > Picea > Picea mariana. Next base: position 99,877 of record JASDQU011402931.1, on the reverse strand, counting down.
TGCATGCTCATGGAACTTCGACAGAAGAAGAATTCGAGGTTTTTTAATTCATTGAGAACATCGCCCCATTTGATATGTTATTAGGAAAACCTTAGATTGAGAAAGATCAGATCTGGAGAAAACAAGAAGAGGCCCTAGAACAGAAAAAGAAAGAATTAAAATATTTCATGACTAGGATAATATTGCACTTGATAGAAGAACATGAGGACAAGTCAAAGCAACTTAGGACCATACACCGGGTTTTCGAAGTTGAAAAAATGTAGGAAGACCTGAAGAACCTATCCATACAGGAAAGTAGAGCACCTACCCCAAACAACAAAAGAAGTAGTACCCTTGAACCCTATGACAGAATCTCATCAATGCGAAGTTACTATGTTGAGTACAAATAAGAATCAGAATGGAAAGAGGAATACCAAGACAAGATCATAGGGTAGAAATATAGAATGCTCAGTAAGAAGAGAGAAAATATAGAAAAGTTGTAGGAGGTTTCAGAGGAGACTTAGCTTAAGGTAGGTTTGCAAAACTGGAACTTCATCGAGATATAATAACAATGCCAAGTGGCACCTCACCATGGCGGAGTGATATGACTGTTGGAAGTATTATAACCGTTAGACTGACACCCCGAATGGTTAGAACAATAGTTATGGCTAGAAATCTTGCCATCAGGACATTGGGACCGCGCCATAATGGACATAACTGCATTGATGAAGGATTCTCACCTGTTGGAGAGATCCATTACACCATTGTCTACTTATTCCATTGACTGTTTCACTGAGAATACCTTTTCAAATTGTACCCATGCCAACGAGAGAAATCATTGTTTTCATGTTGTGTTTGCTAAGACTCTGCCATCTATTAACCCTGCAGAATTGTCCAATATCGAACTAATTGGAATCCCAGAGGCCACTTGTGTTGTGGGGTTTTCCTACCCTACGGACTAATAAGCTAGGGCTCTAAGCTTATACGCAGATCATGACCCTTCAGATTTAACCTTTAACCTTCTACCCAAAATCTCAACCCCTTTTCTCAGACAAGCATAGGAAGAATGAACTAACCTTTTTTCCTGAAGGTCGAAGTAGAGCCTCCGTTGAGTTGTTGTCTCCTTGCTACTGCTGCTCCTTCCACAAAGATTTCCTGCAAACAAGACAAAAACATATGTGCATGCTACTGATCTACTAGGGGGTTAGAGATAAAACATAAATCAGATAACAAAGTTGAGATTCATGTGTTTCGGGACGGGAAAAGTATCTTTTTCATTACCATCAATATAAATCAACTTACAATGATTTCTGAGATTGGCCACCGTTCCACGATTCTGATCCTGGGC
>JASDQU011402931.1:55854-88743 GCA_032191745.1 Picea mariana | reverse complement strand
CAGAGGTAAACTCTGGACCTTGTCAATGCACACCTTGTGGATGTTTTCACTGCACTCCTTGTAGGAACTCTCACTCGGGAAGAGAAACAATTGAAACTCGTTCTCTTTCTCTCTTAGATTTCAAACATTCAACATAGCATAACAACAAATGAAATGCATAACAGAGAGAAACAACTGTAAGCATACTATTCAACATGTATAAACAAAAAACACCATAACACCATGAATCTGATTCAAAGATTCATATATTAATTCAAAGCTTTTGTACATGGGTTCTTCTCTACAACTCTCTACTATAACCCTCTCTTTCTCTGTGCTAATGTTATATCTCTTAGTTGATACAATGGTACAAAGATGAGGGTGTCTATGTTCGTTTTCCCTCCTATGCTCCTAAAACTGTCTAATCTAAAAATCAATGCTACCTACATTCATTAATCGGCTTCAATGGCTTTTACATTGGTAGATATGAGCAAATTGATCAAGATCTGTTTACAACACTTATACATAAATTCAAGAAAGATTTCCTTAATTTTTACATTAAGATCCACTCTTTCAACTTTCAAAACATTTTAACATGTGCAAAAATGCATCGGTGCTTGTCCCAACTGTCTTCCGCCTTCACGTGCACTTGGCTGCTGACGATGCTCCTACATCATACTCCCTCGCTTGAAAATTTTCATGAACTCCTATTCATGAGCTCTTGCACAGTCTATCCATGCTTCTGAATTTCTTCTTTGTCTTCCCAACTGGCATCTGCAACTGGGTGTCCCTTCCATTTGACCAAGTATTCAAAATACTCTTTTCTTCTGGTCCTCCTACTAACCCTCTTGTCAATTATGCTTTCCATCTGCGGATTTTTAGCTACAGACATTTGTTTTTTCCACTGAATTTCTTGTTGTTCATCCTCTTCTCCTGCTTCTTCAACTTTGTAAGGATACAAATCTAAGATGTTGAATATCAGTGAAATTCTGATCCCATCGGGTAATTCAATCTCATATGCATTTTCCCCAAATTTCTTTATGACCTTGCATGGTCCAATATTTTTCATCTTCAGCTTGTTATATGTTCCCCTTGGGAACCTTTCCTTCCTCAGATGTGCAAGAATCGAATCACCAACTTCAAATTGAAGTTCTCCCCTCTGTTGATCTGCTTTGTGCTTGTACTCTTTACTCAAACTCTACAATTTGTCTTTAACTCGGTTGTGAAGCTCCTTCATTGCTTCTGCAAAGTCTTCTGCACTACCACTCCTGATTTCATTTTGTTCTAAATATTTCAATTCAGAGACTCCCCTTGGCTTCATTCCATACACAATTTGGAATGGACTCTGCCCTGTGCTTCTTTTGTGTGAATCATTGTAAGAAAATTCTTCCTGTGGTAGAATGTGATCCCACTAACTATGGTGTTTAGTCACTAGGCTTCTCAGCAAATCTCCCAAGCTTATGTTCACAACTTTTATCTGTCCATCTATCTGAGGATGATACACTGAGATAAATGACAAACTTGTCCCCAGCTTCTTCCATAAAGTCCTCCAGAAATGTCCCATGAACTTGGTATCTCGATATGAAACAATACTCCTTGGAAAGTCGTGAAGTTTGACGACTTCTTTGAAAAACAAGTTCACAATATGAGTTGCATCACTAGTTTTCTAGCATCGTATGAAATGTGCCATCNTACAAAATCCATGCTCACTGCATCCCATGACCTTTCCGGTATGGGAAATGGTTGATATAACCCCACGTTCTGCCTTTTCCCCTTGTGTGCTGACAAATCCTACATATGTCCACAAATATCTTAAGATATTTCCTCATCCCTAGCCAAAAATATGCGCCATTCAACTTTGAGAACATTTTGTCATGACCGAAGTGTCTGGCCAATCCTTCACTGTGTTTTTCTTTTAGCAGATTCTCCCTCATGGAACATTTTGGAATACATAACCGATTGCCCCTGAATAATAATCCATCCTGGATCATATATTCGGTCCACTGGCTTATGTCCCTGAGAATTGGATTCTTATATGCCTCATACGCCTCTTAAAAATCTAGATCATCTCTGTACATTTCTTTGAGGTTATCAAAACCCAAAGTTTTGACTCTAAATTCATGCATAAGCAAACATTTCCTGCTCAAAGCATCAACAAATTTGTTAGCAGTTCTAGAAATATGCTTAAACACAAAAGTAAAATTCTGCATAACCCATTTTGCATGCTTTTGGTTCAACTTCTCCTGTTGAGTCACAAATTGTAAAGCATGATTATCACTGTACAAAACAAACTATTTAGGAACCAAATAATGTCTCCATTTCTTCATTGCTTGTATGACCACATAGAATTCTTTATCATATGTGGAGTACTTAACCTTTGCTTCATTTAGTTTCTCACTAGAGTATGTGATCAACCTATCATCTTGGCTCAAGACTACTCCAATTGCAAATCCACTAGCATCACACTTGACCTGAAACATCCTGTTGAAATCTGGCAACACCAGAATTGGTTGTTCAGTAATTTTCCTCTTTAGCAGATTGAAACTTTTCTCTGCTTCCTCTGTCTAGTGAAAATATTTGTGTCTTTTCTTCACCATATCCATCATCGGTGCGCTAGTTCCACTGAAATTTCGGATGAATTTCCTGTAGAAACTAGCTAAATCATGGAAGCTTCTAACTTCAAACACGCTCTTCAGCGATGGCCAATTCTTAATCGCATTCACCTTTTTTGGATCCATCTTTAGCTCATTTGCAGAGATAAAAAAACCCAAATAAATGAGTTATGTCCTCATAAATGATGATTTCTTCACATTAATCAGCAATTTCTCTTGTTGTAACCTCCTCATTACCGCAGCTAAATGCTTCAAGTGTTCTACTTCTGTCTTGCTGAAAATTAATATATCGTCAAGATATATAATGACGAATTTCCCGATAAACTCCTTCAGGACTTCATTCATCAATCTCATGAAAGTATTGGGCACATTTGTTAAGCCAAATGGCATAACAAGCCATTCATACAACCCTTCATTCCTCTTGAATGTTGTCTTCCATTCATCACATTCTCTCATTCGAATTTGATGATATCCGTTTTTCAAATCAATCTTTGAAAAATATTTTGCTCCACTCAAGCAATCCATCAAATCATCCATTCTTGGCAATGGAAATCTGTATCTAATGGTATTCTTGTTGATTTCCCTTGAGTCTATACACATTCTCCAGCCTCCATCTTTCTTTGGGCTAAGCACTGTTGGAATAGCACATGGACTCAAGCTTTCCCGAATCAATCCTTTGTCCATTAAATCCTAGACCTGTCTCTTGACTTCTTCATTCTCCTGTGGCATCAACCTGTACGCTGCCTTGTTTGGTAAACTAGCTCCAGGTATAATATCAATGTGATGACTTATACTTCTGATCGGTGGCAACGAACAAGGTAGTTCGTCCACTAATATATCAGTGAACTCTTCCAGCACTTTCTGGATTTCCTTTGGTAAATCATCCATTCTTGTACTGATCAAAACAATTCTAGGCTTCCTAACCACAATGAATTGTGTATCTTCCTTCTTCTTAACATCCTTAAGAAGTTCCTTTCCACTCATGAGAAGTACAGTGTTTCTCACCTCTGGTTTCACTTCTTTATCCTTAATTGGAAACAACATGTGAGTTCTCCCATTCTTCTCCAAGGTGTATGTGTTCTTTCTCTCATCATGAATCACATTCCTGTCATATTTCCATGGTCTACCCAGCAATATATGACAAACATCCATAGGAATGACATCACATAGTATTTCATCCTTATATCCTCCCATTTTAAATTCAACTAAACATTGTTTAGTGAAATTTACCTGATGTCCTTTTTGTAGCCACGAAACTCTGTATGGGCTTGGATGTACGATAGTCTCTAGCTCCAAATTTTATACCATATTTGTAGAAGTGAGATTGTTTGTGCTACCACTGTCCACGATGACCTTGCATACCCTGTCTTTGGTCTTACAAGAAGTCTGAAAAAGTTTGTTTCTCTGGGCTAGGTTCTCGGCCTCCTTCTCTGGCATTAAGAGAACTTTTCGCATCATCAAAGATCTTCCAACCTTAGCATCTTCTGCCTCAACATTCCATCCTTGTGCTTCGGTAATGTGAGTTTCACCACCTTCCTTATTCCTATATGGACACTCATAGGATTTATGTCCATTTTTCCCATAGAAAAAGCATTTTATTTCTCCACCTCTGCCTCTTCCTCTTCCTCTAGTATGAGTAAAAGTATTTCTATTATCATACTGCCCTCTATGTGAGCTTCCACCTCTCTCAGGTTGAGTTTGAGGTTTCTTACCCTCTTCTTTAGATTTCTGAGTCCTATCTTGGGCAATTGTTTTTCCTATGGTTTGACTTATACCCCAGTCTCTTTGACCTTGCTTTCGGCTCAACTTCTCTTCAGCTTTCAGATCCATATGATAAGAATCCTCCACATTTCGAAGGGTCATTATGCTCATCTCATCGTGAATGTCATATCTCAGACCATTCATGTATCTAGCAACCTTTTCATCATCATTTTGCTAATGACCTGCTCTGATGTTTATCTTATATAATTCTTCAGTGTATTCTTTCACTGACATTAGCTTCTATCTCAAATTCTGCATCCTCTAAAACATAGTGATTTGATAATCCTTGGGTATGAATTTTTCTTTCATCTTAGCAACCATTCTATCCTAGCTCTTGATTTTCTTCTTGCCCTTGCAACATCTGTCAGCTTGCAGTTCATCCCACCATAATGTTCCATGCCCTTTAAGCCTTGTGACAACATGTTTGACCTTCTTGTCTTCCTCGACATCCTCATAGTCAAAGTACTTATCTAGAGCTCTAATCTAGTCTAGAATATCTTCAACATCCAGGTTTCCTTCATATACTGGAATGTCCATTTTTACTCTAGCACCTATCCTTGCAACAACCCTGAATAGGCGTTCATCCACTGCATCTTTGACTGCAACTTATTCGTATTTAGCTTCACTCTCAGCTTTGTTGATATGTCCAACATCAATTGTGCACCTTTGTGTTGTCTCCATGGCATCAAGCCTAGCACGTAGTTCATGCATTTCCCTTTTCACTACTAGATCGGGTAATTGCCTGTCCCTTCTCCTTGGTGGCATGACTATAAAATTTCTCCCTTCTCTCTGCCTGAAATCTATAGACGAGATCAAGATCTGATACCACTCTGGCGTTAAGACCTCCAGCCCTTAGGCCAAAATCCACTCAGGATCGTTCTAAAACCCCTTTGAACCAAAGCGGCTCTTTCAATTCCTACTGGAATCTCCAATGAATCCACAGGTCCTTTGTAAAACTCGCCCTATTTCAGTTTACTCCAGGCGTGAGCCTTACACTTCCATTTGACCACGATCTGGTCCTTTACACAAGCGCTTCTCGCAACTCAGAAGAAACTCGCGATATCACAAGTTGAAGGGTTGAGCTCTCATGCTCTCCTTCTACGAAACTCTGAGATGCAATGGGTCAACTATGGGTTGACTCCCCAAATTCACACGAGTGCATGCCACCTATCACCACTTACAATTTTCTCTGGGTGCTTGTTATTCACACCACCTGTCAACCTTGTGGTCCCCACCTAACAGATGTATCTTGCATTCACATGAGCCCTCAGCTCTGAGCACTTCGCTACTTATGCAGTTGAAAGTGACTCTTTCCAAAGCGTGAACTCCTGATACGTGAAACTCCATGGATTTTTGATCCAACGGTTCTCTCATGCCTGGATCCAATGGCTCATATCTTCTCGCTACTCAGTTGTTCGTGCAACCAAAGAATTTGATATGCCCTATGAACTTATGAAACCCCAAGTTGAGAACTGATCCAAGGCTTGAACTAACCACAATCAATGATCCTCTTTGATCCTTGGAACCAACTTGATGGCTCGTCCAACCCCTATCCACCTTGCAACTTATCTAGATCCTACAGTCCTCGCAACTTCACGAGTTCTCCATGAAGAATTTCGACCGTTCAATTCTTTCCTCCTTGATGACTTCTATGAAATAAACCAATGTTCTCCCTCCTGAATTTAGCTCCTGCAAAGAAACTTCGCTCCGTCTCCCTTTGAATACTTCAAAGACACTAATCTTTCTAAGCTTTTACTTAAAAACTTAAGTCTCCAAGGGATTCCTGCACGCACTCCTTGCGACAAACCTTCAAATACTTCTGTGTATTTGAACTCTCAACTCTATGCACCTTCCCCTACAACAACAGTCCTTCTCCTTTCAAAATTAGTCATTAAACTCCAAGGTCTCAGCTAGCCTATGCACACCTTGCATGGCTTTTGTGGTCCACCTACACTTTTACTGGAATGAGAACAACATTATCCCTCCTGAGCTTTCATAGGTAAACTTTGTACCTTGTCAACGCACACCTTGCAGATGTTTTCACTACACTCCTTGTAGGAACTCTCACTCAAGAAGAGAAACAATTGAAACTCATTCTCTTTCTGTCTCAGATTTCAAACATTCAACATGAAATCATACATTCAACATAGCATAACAAAAAATTAAATGCATAACAGAGAGAAACAACTGTAAGAATATTATTCAGCATGTATAAACAAAAAGCACCATAACACCATGAATCTGATTCAAAGCTTCATATATTTATTCAAATCTTCTATACATGGGTTCTTCTCTACAACTCTCTGCTACAACCCTCTCTTTCTCTGTGCTAATGTTATATCTCTTAGTTGATACAATGATACAAATATGAGGGTGTCTATGTTTGTTTTCCCTCCTATGCTCCTAAAACTGTCTAATCTAAAAATCAAGGCTACCTACATTCATTAATTGGCTTAAATGCCTTTTACATTGGTAGATATGAGTAAATTGCTCAAGATATATTTACAACACTTATACATAAATGAAAGTACACTTTCCTTAATTGTTACATTAATATATGATCTTTCAACTTTCAAATAATTTCAAGACATTTTAACTTGTGAAAAAATGCGTTCGCGCTTGTCCCAACTGTCTTCCGCCTTCACGTTCGCTTGGCTACTGACGATGCTCTTACATCATACTCCCTCGCTTGAAAATTTTCATGAACTCCTGTTCAAGAGCTCTTGTACAGTCTATCCATGCTTCTGAATTTCTACTTCATCTTCCCAACTGGCATCTTCAACTAGGTGTCCCTTCTATTTGACCAAGTATTCAAAATACTCTTTTCTTCTGGTCTTCCTGTTAACCCTCTTGTCAATTATGCTTTCCATCTACGGCTTTTCAGCTACAGGCATTTGTTTTTTCCACTGAATTTCTTGTTGTTCATCCTCTGCTCCTGCTTCTTCATCTTTGTAATGGTACAAATCTAAGATGTTGAATATCGGTGAAATTTCGATCCCATCGGGTAATTCAATCTCATATGCGTTTGCCCCAAATTTCTTTACGACCTTGCATGGTCCAATATTTTTCATCTTCAGCTTGTTATATATTCCCCTTGGGAACGTTTCCTTCCTTAGATGTGCAAGAATCAGAGCATGAACTTCAAATTGAAGTTCTCGTCTGTGTTGATCTGCTCTGCGCTTGTACTCTTTTATCGAACTCTGCAATCGCTCTTTAACTCGGTTGTGAATCTCCTTCATTGCTTCTACAAAGTATTCTGGACTACCACTCCTAATTTCATTTTGTTCTAAATCTTTCAATTCAAAGACTCCCCTTGGCTTCATTCCATACACAATTTGGAATGGACTCTGTCCTGTGCTTCTTTTGTGTGAATCATTGTAAGAAAATTCTGTCTGTGGTAGAATGTGATCCCACTAACTGTGGTGTTCATTCACTAGGCTTCTCAACAAATCTCCCAAGATTTTTTTCACAAATTTTGTCTACCCATCCCTCTGAGGATTATATCCTGAGCTAAATGACAAACTTGTCCCCAGCTTCTTCCATAAAGTCCTCCAGAAATGTACGACGAACTTGGTATCTCGATCTGAAACAATACTCCTTGGCAAGCCGTTAATTCTAATGACTTCTTTGAAAAACATGTTCACAATATGAGTTGTGTCACTAGTTTTCTGGCATGGTATTAAATGTGCCATCTTTGAAAATCTGTCTACCACCAAAAAGATTGAATCATATCCTCTTTGTGTCCTTGGCATCCCCAATACAAAATCCATGCTCACTGCATCCCACGGCCTTTCTGGTATGGGTAATGGTTGATATAACCCTATGTTCTGCCTTTTTCCCTTTGTGTGCTGACAAATCCTGCATCTATCCACAAATATCTTAACATTTGTCCTCATCCCTAGCCAAAAATATGCGCCATTCAACTTTGAGAACATTTTTTCATGACCAAAGTGTCTGACCAATCCTCCATTGTGTTTTTCTTTCAGCAGATTCTCCCTCATGGAGCATTTTGGAATACATAATTGATTTCCCCTGAATAATAATCCATCCTAGATCATATAGTCAGTCCACTGGCTTCTGTCCCTGAGAATTGGATTCTCAAATGCCTCATACGCCTCTTTAAAATCTAGATCATCTCTGTACATTTCTTTGAGTTTATCAAAACCCAACATTTTGACTCTAAATTCCCACGCAAACATTTCCTGCTCAAAGCATCAACAACTTTGTTAGCAGTTCCAGAAATATCCTTAATCACAAAAGTAAAATTATGCATAAATTCAACCCATTTTGCATGCTTTTGGTTCAACTTCTTCTGTTGAGTCACGAATTGTAAAGCATGATTATCACTGTACAAAACAAACTCTTTAGGAACCAAATAATGTCTCCATTTCTTCAGCGCTTGTATGACCACATAGAATTCTTTATCATATGTGGAGTACTTAGCCTTCACTTCATTAAATTTCTCACTGAAGTATGTGATCGTCCTATCGTCTTGGCTCAAGACTGCTCCAATTGCAAATCCACTAGCGTCACACTTGACCTGAAACGTCTTGCTGAAATCTGGCAACACCAGAATTGGTTGTTCAGTAATTTTCCTCTTCAACAGATTGAAACTTTTCTTTGCTTCCTCTGTCCAGTGAAAATATTTGTGTCTTTTCTTCACCATATCTATCATCGGTGCGCTAATTCCACTGAAATTTAGGATGAATTTCCTATAGAAACTATCTAAACCATGGAAGATTCTAACTTCAAACACGCTCTTCGACGATGGCCAATTCTTATTCACATTCACCTTTTCCGGATCCATCTTCAGCTCATTTGCAGAGATAACAAAACCCAAATAAATGAGTTTTTTCCTCATAAATGATGATTTCTTCACATTAATCAGCATTTTCTGTTTCTGTAACCTCCTCATTACCACAACTAAATGCTTCAAGTGTTCTTCTTCTGTCTTGCTGAAAATTAATATATCGTCAAGATATACAATGACGAATTTCCTGATAAACTCCTTCAGGACTTCATTCATCAATCTCATGAAAGTATTGGGCACATTTGTTAAGCCAAATGGCATAACAAGCCATTCATACAACCCTTCATTCATCTTGAATGTTGTCTTCCATTCATCACCTTATCTCATTCGAATTTGATGATATCTGCTTTTCAAATCAATCTTTGAAAAATACTTTGCTCCACTCAAGAAATCCATCAAATCATCCATTCTTGGAAATGGAAATATGTATCTAATGGTAATCTTGTTGATTTCCCTTGAGCCTGTACACATTCTCCCGCCTCCATCTTTCTTTGGGCTAAGCATTGTTGGAAGAGCACCTGGACTCAAGCTTTCCCGAATCAATCCTTTGCCCATTAAATCCTGGACCTGTCTCTTGACTTCTTCATTCTCCCACGGCATCAACTTGTACGCTGCTTTGTTTGCAAGGATGATTTTAAGGATGGAAATTTATTTTAAAATGTAGAAACCTTAGCGAATATTACTAATCCTTCATATGCCAACTATAAATGATTGGCGATATTTTTGTAAAAGTATTCAAATTTCTAAGGATTTTATATAGCTTTTATAAAATTTTGACGATTTTTAAGGTAAAATAATTTTATCCTATAGAATTTAGGTGAATCATTTTTAAAATAGCGAATCTCGTTTTTGGAAAAACCATGGAAAATTAGCCCATGAGCAAAATTTAGCCCCTAAAATCATCCATGTTTGTATGGTAAACTAGCTCCAGTTATAATATTGATGTGATGACTTATACTTTTGATCGGTGGAAATGAACAAGGTAGTTCGTCCACTACTATATCAATGAACTCTTCTAACACTTTTTGGATTTCCTCTGGTAAATCATCCATTCTTGTACTGGTCAAAACAATTCTAGGCTTCCTGACCATAATGAATTGTGTATCTTCCTTCTTCTTAACCTCCTTAAGAAGTTCCTTCCCACTCATGAGAAGTACAGTGTTGCTCACCTCTCGTTCCACTTCTTTATCCTTAATTGGCAACAACATGTGAGTTCTCCCATTCTTCTCCAGGGTTTATCTGTTCTTTCTCCCATCATGAATCACATTCTTGTCATATTTCCATGGTCTACCTAGCAATAGATGACAAACATCCATGGGAATGACATCACATAGTATTTTGTCCTTATATCCTCCTATTTTAAATTCAACTAAACACTATTTAGTGACATTTACCTGATTTCATTTTTGTAGCCATGAAACTTTGTATGGGCTTGGATGTACGATAGTCTCTAGCTCCAGATTTTCTACCATCTCTGTAGAAACGATATTGTTTGTGCTACCATTGTCCACGATGACCTTGCATACCCTGTCTTTGGTCTTGCAAGCAGTCTGAAAAAGTATATTTCTCTAGGATGGGTTCTCGACCTCCTTTTCTGGCGTTAAGAGAAATTTTTGCATCATCAAATATCTTCTTCCCTCAGCATATTCTACCTCAACATTCCATCCTTGTGCTTCGGCAATGCGAGTTTCACCACCTTCCTTCTTCCTATATGGACACTCATAGGATTTATGTCTGTTTTTCCCACAAAAAAAGCATTTTATTTCTCCACCTCTGCCTCTTCCTCTTCCTCTGGTACGAGGAAAAGTATCTCTATCAGCATACTGCCCTCTCTATGATATTTCACCTCTTTCAGGTTGAGTTTGAGGTTTCTTCCCCTCTTTTTTAGATTTATGAGTTCTATACTGGGAAATTGTTTTGCCTTTGGTTTGACTTCTACCCCGACCTATTTGACCTTGCTTTCGGCTCAGCTTCTCTTTAGCTTTCGGAGACATATGATAAGCATCCTCCACATTCTGAAGGGTCATCATGCTCATCTCATCCTGAATGTCATATCTCATACCATTCATGTATCTAGCAACTTTTTCATCATCATTTTCCCGATGACTTGCTCTGATGTTTATCTTGTAGAATTCTTCAGTGTATTCTTTCACTGACATCAGCTTCTGTCTCAAATTCTGCATCCTCCGAAACAAAGTGATTTGATAATCCTTGGGTATGAATTTTTCTTTCATCTTGGCAACCATTCTATCCTAGCTCTTGATTTTCTACTTTCCCTTGCAGCGTCTATCAGCCTGCAGTTCATCCCACCATAATGTTTCATGCCCTTTAATCCTTGTGACAACATGTTTGACCTTCTTGTATTCCTCGACATCCTCATAATCAAAGTACTTATCCAGAGCTCTAATCCAGTCTAGAAGCTCTTCAACATTTAGGTTTCCTTCATATACTCGAATGTCCATTTTTTCTCTGGAACCTATCTTCGCAACAACCCTGAATAGGCATTCATTCGCTGCTTCTTCGGCTACAACTTCTTCGTATTCAGCTTTACTCTCAGCTTCACTGATATCTCCAGCATCAACTGTGCACCTCTGTGCTATCTCCATGGCATCAAGCCTAGCACGTAGTTCACACATTTCCCTTTCCACTGCTGGATCAGGTAATTGCCTGTCCCTTCTCCTTGGTGGCATGACTATAAAATTTCTCCCTTCTCTCTGCCTGAAATCTATAGACGAGATCAAGCTCTGATACCACTTTGGCGTTAATACCTCCAACCCTTGGTCCAAGATCCACTCAGGATCATTCTAAAACCCCCTTGAGCCAAAGAGACTCTTTCAATTATCACTGGAATGTCCAACAAATCCGCAGGTCCTTTGTAAAACTCGCCCTATGTAGGTTTACTTTAGGCGCAAGCCTTACACTTCCATACGACCACGATATGGTCCTTTACACAAGTACTTCTCACAACTCAGAAGCAACTCACGATCTCACAAGTTGAAGCATTGAGGTCTCGTGCTCTCCTTCTATGAAACTCTGAGATGCGATGGGTCAACTATGGGTTGACTCCCCAAATGCGCGCGAGTGCACGCCACCTGTCACCACTTACACTTTTCCCTGGGTGCTTGTTATTCATGCCACCTATCAACCTTATGGTCCCCACCTGACAGATGTATCTTGCATTCACATGATCCCTCGGCTCTCGACACTTCTCGACTTCTGCAGTCAAAAGTGACTCTTTCCAAACCCCAAATTCTCGATACGCGAAACTCCATGGAGTTCTGATCCAACAATTCTCCCGTGCCTGGATCCAATAGTTCATATCTTCTCGCTACTCGGTTGTTCACGCAACCAAGGAATTTGGTATGCGCTCGGAACTTACGAAACCCCAAGTTGAGAATTGATCCAAGGCTTGAACTAACCACGATCAATGATCCTCGTTGATCCTTGGAACCAACTTGATGGCTCATCCAACACCTATCCACCTTACAACTTCTCTATATCCTACGGTCCTCACAACTTCGTGAGTTCTCCACGGAGAATTATGACCGTTCAATTCTTTCCTCCTTGATGACTTCTACGAAATAAACCAGTGTTCTCCCTCTTGAATTTAGCTCCTGCAAAGAAAATTCGCTCTGTCTCCCTTTGAATACTTCAAAGACACTAATATTTCTGAGCTTTTACTTAAAAAATCAAGTTTCCAAGGGACTCTTGCATGCCCTCCTTACGGAAAACCTTCAAATACTTTTGCATATTTGAACTCTTGACTCTTTGCACCTTCCCTTGCAACAACAATCCTTCTCCTTTCAACCTTAGTCGTTAAAATCCAAGGTCTCAGCTAGCCTTCACACACCTTGCACAATTGCTGTGCTCCACCTGCACTTTTACTGGAATGAGAACAATGGTATCCCTCCTGAGCTTTCAGAGGTAAAATCTAGACCTTGTCAACACACACCTTGTGGACATTTTCACTGCACTCCTTGCAGGAACTCTCACTCAGGAAGAGAAACAATTGAAACTCATTCTTTTTCTCTCTCATATTTCAAACATTCAACATAGCATAACAACAAATGAAATGCATAATAGAGAGAAACAACTGTAAGCATACTATTCAGCATGTATAAATAGAAAGCACCATAACACCATGAATCTGATTCAAAGCTTCATATATTAATTCAAAGCTTATGTACATGGGCTTTTCTCTACAACTCTCTTCTACAACCCTCTCTTTCTCTGTGCTAATGTTATATCTTTTAGTTGATACAATGATACAAAGATGAGGGTGTCTATGTTTGTTTTCCCTCCAATGCTCCTAAAACTGTCAAATCTAAAAATCAATGCTACCTACATTCATTAATTGGCTTAAATGACTTTTACATTGGAAGATATGAGCAAATTTCTCAAGATCTATTTACAACACTTATACATAAATGCAAGTACGCTTTCCTTAATTGTTATGTTAAGATATTCTCTTTCAACTTTCAAAACATTTCAAAACATTTTAACATGTGCAGAAATGCGCTAGCGCTTGTCCCGACTGTCTTTCACCTTCACGTTCGCTTGGCTGCTGACGATGCTCTTGCATCACTTTTTCAAGAAAAAATCCCAAGAAAATCAACAAGGTTAGTCAACCCAAAATGAGCACAAGACTGCATATTCATTTGGGAAAAGGCCAAGGAAACAACTTGTACCATGTTGGGGATGTGATGGAAATAACTTATATAGGGATTTCCCTCACAAAAGAGAAAGAATGAGGAATGTCCACAACATTTAGGAGGATGAAAAATTTGAATACATGGGAGGAAACATGCCAAGGATTTATGAAACATTGGACAACAAGCAAGTAGAATATTGATCCCCCATGATTGAAGTGGAAGGTAAGATTGATAACCATCCCATAACAATTTTAATTGATTATGGAGCTAGCCATAGTTACATAAACTTTAACATTTTGAAATATTTCAATTGTAAAGGAGTAAGAATAAGAATAAAGTCTAAGGTTGGGTGGAAAATTCATCCCAAGTAACTGGTTGCACAACCGTTTCTAAAAGATAAGTGTTTTATGTTGTTTCTATGTTGTATTATGAGTTTAATTGTCGTGTATTAACTATGTGTTTGAGAACGAACTATATGTTGTTATAATTGAGTTTATTAGTTACATTTTATGTTTATTTTAGAATGTTGTAGATGCAACTAGTTCATGGTATCAACAAATGGTTAAAATTGTATGTTTTCCTGTAGTTGGTAAGCTACATGATTAGTTAGTAGAAAATTTTAATTTCATGAGTATTTCCACACATAATGGACCTTAGTTGGGTTGGGGAATGTTATATATATATCAATATCAAAATGCATCATAGACAAGGTCAACTACATCTAAAGGAAAATTCACAAAATACAAGAAATACCAATGTATGTGGATCAATTTTTTTTTTTTTGCAGTTTGATTGTGTGCAACGATTCCTTTGGTGTGGTTCGAATTGACCTATGCTTAGGGACTCTATCCATCAACTAAGAAATAATCTTCTTTTGCATATATTTATTATGTTTGATTTCATGTTTTAATTTATGGATGTATTTTTGAAGTTCCATAACCTTGAGATATTTAAAAATAACTGAATGCAATCCATTAGACTTGCAACTCATAGAATTATAATATGTTTGTCGAATTATAATCTATGTGTCAAAAATAGGTTCTCATTATTGGTGATATTATAGATTCAGGAGGTATTACCACAAGAGGCCAAGGTGTCAGGCATGTGGGAATCTTTGTTGGCACCAGAATAGCCTTTTGTTTCAAGGAAATAGATGTTGGAATGAGGCTAGTGCCTCATGGGAAAGTTGATGGGCTTTGTGGGCTTGTGTTGGGGTTTCACACCCACAAAGAGGATTAAAATATTCTGATTAATTGTTGAGTTTATAAGGGGTGCCTAAACTAACTCATTAGACTCCTATAAAAGGAGAGGAGAGATTGTGACAAATAATTTGTGACAGATCCTGATGATGGAGTTGACATAAATGAGTCTACGCTTGTGTCAAGGAACTTGATGATTTTAGAAAGGGAAATTTCTGCAACTATGGAAAATATGGCCTAGGGTTGAGGATTCTTTATTTTTTTTTCTTGGTAGGGAAAAGCACACCACACGTGTGGGAGAGAGAGGCAGCCACAGAAGGAATAAATTGTAAAAGTGAAGCAAAATTTATAGAAGTGTTCGTGCAGGTTTTCATGCATGTATGCAGGTTTCAGTGGGAACAATCGCATACTTATGCGGGTTGCATTGGGAACAATCATGTACATACATTGGTTGCAGTGGTAACAATTGTGTTCGTCCGTACAAGGTTTCTGGGGAGGAGTAGGTACATACAGGATAACGTAAGTAGTCGTATGGATGATGTCAATAGGTCGTGCATGTGGTATGCATCATATTTGTGGGAAGAGGAAATTTCCTGGGATTTGTTGAGGTTTGGTTTTCTGATTTTTTTGGTTATTGGTGGACAAGGTTGTCCTAGAATTTTGGTGGATTTGTATTGGCTGGGAGGGTTGGTTTTTCCCTCATAATTTCTAAATTTGACAAAGTTACAAAACAAAAAATTTGTGTTGCATGTGTATTGATGATTCATCTTTGATCTTGTTGTTTTCGCTGCATATATTTTTAGTCAATAATTTTTAGTGTAAAATTGTTCACTGATAACAACTAGACTTTAGTATCAGCTCACTAGGACGCAATTTTCAGGTCTAAAAATTGGCCACCTAGAGTTGTATGTGAAAATTGACATGGAATCAGAGCTTGGGATCTGAAGAGAAGGGGATCATCTTCAGAAACATTTTTGGCTACAAAACTAGAAGAGTGTTGTTCGTTTTCTTGTTCTTATTCTTGTTCTTGTTCTTGTTCTGGACAGGTTAAAATGGTGAACACATTGAATATTGAGGATATGTTGGAAGGGGAAACCAACTTTTATGCTTGGAAGGAAAGGGTTCACCTTCTGTTGGAAGAAAATGATCATAAGGAGTATGTTGAGAGTTTGTTTTCTATTCCTACCAATCTGTAGGAATTGGTAGCTCAGAAGAAAAAGGAAGTGAAGGCCAAGTAAGTGTTTCTAGAGTCTGTGAAGGATCATTTGATCCCTCACATTTCTAAGAAGATGACTGCCAAGGAAATGTATGATGGTTTGGTAGTTCTATACCAAAATGGGAATATAGGAATGAAGTTGCATTTGAAGCACCAACTTCAAGTTGTCAAGATGTCCAATGAAGACACAATCGTGAACTATCTTATGAATAGTACAAAAAATCCAAGATCATCTTGTGGCCATCGGTGATAAGGTGGAGGATGCTGAGTTGGTGAATGTGGCATTCAAAGGACTTCCCATGTCTTGGGATCCATCAATGCAGGGGATCTGTGCATGAAAGAAGTTACCAGACTTTGATATACTATGGACTGATTGTATCTAAGAGGAGATTCAATAAATGTCTAGGGATGATAAGGATGGTATGGTAAAGAGTAGCAGTGACGAGAATCAGGCCCTTGTATCCCATACTAGGAAGGGAAGAAGAGGTTCTCTAGGTAGAAGAGGTTTGTCAGGGAGAAGGAATTCTCCTGAGAGAAGCATCTCCAGAAACAAGATAGAAGAATGATCTTAGCAATATTAGATGTTTTAAGTGTCATGATTATTCTCATTATGCTTCACAGTTTGCACATCACAAGGGAAAAGGAAAGAGGCACCAGGCATCAACAACAGAGGTTGATGAGGTTGTAGACACGTTCCAAAGAGAGATGTTTTTGGTCTCTTCTCTTTCAGGTACAATTTCCAGTAGGGGGACTTGGTTGTTGTATAGTAGAGCATATTTCCATATGACAGGTGCATGAGAGTTGTTTGACATATTCACAGAGATAGGCTCAAACTTGTGTGTGGAGCTTGGTATGAGAAACCAATCATGTAGTACGAGGATATTGTATTGTATCATTTAAGCTGTATTTATGATAAGTTTTGAGGATGTAAAATGTGTTATGGGTACCAGAAATCAGGAGGAGTGTTATCTCAGTCTCAAATATTGACAAGAAGGGATACCATATATTATTTCGAGAAGGACATGTGTTTTTTTTTCCCAAATGATATAACTTCATATGAATGGTGGTTCTTGAGGTTAGGGAGGAAAACATATATAGGCTGAGTGGAAAGCCTATGCATGTTGTGACCAGCAAGAGTAGAGAGACAGATGAGGAGGAGCAGGTAGCTCCACCAGTGGTGAGGAAGGTAGCTCCACAAGTGGTGAGACAGGAAGCCCCACCAGTAGCACAGGTTCATAGAGAGAAAATATCTCCAAAAATGATATTGACTCAGATGGAGCCAAATTTCAGAGGAATTCAACCCTCAGGATCCATTAGGGAGGAGCAGTCTCCCAGGATAGTTTAGAGGAATTTGGGCTTCATGGGGAGTCAATAGGCTCAGAGAGAGCATCAATCATCTAGAGGGAGACTATATTCAAGTACAAGTGGAAAAGAGGAGTCTTCCAAGTAGGTTTCATGGGTTGAGGAGGCCAAACAAGAGGTTTAGAGGCAGGAGGATTCTAGGGCATGTGAGATCTCCATGAAGGATCCATTTGTTTCAACAAGTTTTTCTTTAGTGACCGAGGATGCAGCTAGTCAGGAGGATTGGAGAGAAGGATTTGCTTTGGTGATAGAAGGAGTAGCCAATCAGGAGGATTGGAGTGAAGAATATGCAATACAAGAGATAGAGTCACTTCCAATGTGTGAGACAAAGGTACATCTAGATGATGATGGATGGGATACCTTTCTTGCTAAGAGGGAGTGTTGGTGATATTGTAGCTTTGGAAGGTATTCCCATAAGAGGCCAAGGTATCAGACATGTGAGAATATTTGTTGGCACTATATTAGACTTTCATTTCAGTGAAATCATCCTTGGACTAAGGCTAGGGAATCATGGGAAAGTTGATGGGATTTATGTGATTGTGTTGGGGTTTCACACCAGCAAAGAGGATTAAAATATTCTAATTAATTTTTGAGTTTAGAAGGGGTTCCTAAAGTCACTTATTGGAATCCTATAAAAGGATGGGAGATATTATGAAAAATCATTTGTGGCATAGTGTGATGATGGAGTTGGCATAAGTGAGTCTGCACTTGTGTCAAGGAGCTTGGAGATTTTAGTAAGGAAAATTTCTGCAACTATGGAAAATCTAGCCTAGGGTTGAGGACTCTCTATTTTATGTTCTTGGTAGGGAAAAGCAAACTGCATGTGCAAAAGAGAGAGGGATTCACATAAGGAATAAACTATATGAGTGGAGAAAAATGTATGGAAGTGTCTATACAGATTTTCATGCACGTACACAGATTTCAGTGGGAACAAACATGTATGTACATGGGCTATAGTGGGGACAATGGTGTACATACACGGGCTTCAATGGGAACATTCATGTATGTCTATACTAGGTTTTTGGGCAGGAGAAAGTCCATACAGGCTAACGTCGGTAGTGGTACGATTGATGTCAGTAGGTCATACAAGTGGTCTACAATAGATTTGTGGGAAGAGGAAATTTCTAGGGATTTGTTGAGGTTTGGTTTTCTAATTTTTCTGGTTATTGGAGGATAAGGTTTTTGACCCTGAATCACATCCAGGAGCTTGATAGGGCTTAGAAAGGCCTAAAACTAAAATTTCTCATAATGGATTTAAAACTGATGTGTGCATAGGCCTCATTGATATGAACCCAAGACAACTTGAACGGGCTCAAACAGACGTCGTATGCTCAAGTTATGGCGATCTGTTCATTTTTCCAAACATGCAAAAACAATGTTGACTGTACAGTCCGTACAGTGCCACATGGTAGCTGACTATACATGTCGTATATCCGTACAACTGACATGGCAAGAATAGTTGGTAGGCTGACTGGGTATATAGATACTGATGTGGAAAGTATAGGTGGACCAACCGGAAGGTGACACATGTCACCACTGCAAGGGTGACACGTGGAACACTCATACAACTAACGTGGCACAATGTATGGTGACACATGGCATGTCTGTATGGTGACACGTGGTAGGGTATGATGCTGATAAGGAAGATAGGTGGAAGAACTAGTCCAATCAGTGCTTGACACATGGCACATCTGTATGGGTGATGTGGTACATTCGTACGACACATGGCAATCATAGGTCCAGTGGCCGGTACGGTGGCAGAATGACATGGTAGGAATTTGGATGAATCAGAGATCGACAAATGGAATTCATGATAGAGAATGAGGTGGTGTCACGTGGCCCAGACATGGGCTACCATGTGGCACCCATGTATTGGTTGTTGGTTCATTGTGAAATTTTTGTTTGAGGCCACCATCAGGTTTCGAACCATAGACCTCCCACCGAGCTAATGCCTTGGCAGGGCCCGACTAGCCAACCTACCCTAGCCATAAGTCTCAATCGTATATGGTGTTGATTGCATTTATGTTTGGTTAAATTTGTTGTGGGGTGGAGAAAGGGCTGGGGCCTAGCCCCAGCCCCCGACGAACACACTCCACATGACTTTGAAGTATGACCACCGTGTTATATGTTGGCACAAAATGGTGGAGTCCAAGCTCTCAATTCCGGTTCTTACACCATGTAACCATGGGTATATATCCTCGATTCTATGGGGATTACCATGTGACCCGATGTTCGACCTTGATTCCTGACATGTTTATATGGGTTAGCACCCAGTCGTTCGGGCTAGCCCATCGACCATGGTGCTAAACCTTGGGCTTATTTTGAGGGCTACATCAACCTTTAGCGTGTGGAGCATTAGGTTTCAGGCATATGGCAGTCCATGTGACCAAAGACTAAGGGGCCAGTGCATACAACTAGCGCTAGGCCATATGGAGCGTGATTATAGGACTAGAGGCTAGCCAAAATGGGGTTGTGCCCTATATTACTACATAAGTGGGTATTTAACCTTATACTAAAATATTTTGTTGATTTTATTCAACATTTTTGGATATTTTGGCCAATATTGGGCCCTTTTTGAGGCTAGATCTTGGGAGGAAGTTGGGATATGGTTACCAACTTCAGGCCTATATAAACCAAGCCTTCTTGAGGCCATGAGAGGGAATTCAAAACAGGTTTATGCTGTCATATTTTTTATCCAAGGCCATTGTTATGTAGGGAAGATATTGAGGAGCGCACCTTTGTGAGCCATTTCTAGGAGCTTCGCTCATCCGATTCGAGTGTCGCTAGTTTTGATGGGTTCATGAGATCTGGTAGAACACAACCAGCTCATTTTTGTAATGCATTGGAATGTTCTTGATGTAGATTTAAAGCTTCAAACATAAATAATCAAATCCCACTGAGACAAGGCTCGAAGACGTAGGTGAGATTGTCGAACTCCATTATCACATTGGTGTTATGGTTTGTTGTTTATACTTCATTTTAGATCTATATATGTGTATATGGCTATCATAATTCCTTCATAATTCTTCTTGTTTATTTAAGCTTCCTAATTGGTTAATCAACACATGCATTAATAACGCAACCATTGTCGTGTAAAATATCTTTTCGGATCAAGAGGTATCAGAGCTAGTTGGCATTTGGAATTTGAGTTTTGCATGTTAACCAGGGAAGAGAGCATCTCAAGGGATAAAATGGCATCTACAGGAGGAATTTCTCAAGATGAGAAGGAATTCATAAATTCAATGTTTTCCATGGCCGAGATGGTGAAAGTGTTGTATGAAGATTCCTTGGAATGAAAGAGCTCAGTTCAAGTGAAAGCTTAAAATAACAACAAAGGAAAAGAACGATTGAAGGAAGTACCTTCTATATCTGTTTCAGAAAAAAATTCTGAGGTATGCAGTGAAGGCCATTCATCAAATTCTCCTTATTCCCATCAATATTGTTTTGGTACATTTGAAAAACATACAAGAGGTATAGGTTTGAAATTGCTAACCAAGATGAGTTATGAAGGAAAGGGCCTTGGAATTGAGGGCCAAGGTATCTTTAATCCCATCAAGGTTGTGGAAAGGCCTCGATATTTAGGATTTGGATATGGCAAAGTGGAGAATAGAGCATCCTCCAAGATGGTTTCCAAAACTTTGGAAGCAAGTAATGCTTCAAATGGCCATCCTAAGTCATTGCAGGAACACTTCACGAAAGGTGATGGCGTATCACTCCTTGATTTTGGTAGTGAATGAAATTCATCTCCAAAGAAAAGTGAAGATCAACAAGGAAGGTATTATGGTCATAGCTTTACCAATTCTCTTTTGATTATAAAAAACATAATCATGTAATCCGAAACTTGTGGAATATGTATCCATGTACTTTTTATCATTCACCCAAGCATTGTGTTTCCAAGTGTTGGAAGAGAAAAATTGTGTACAGGAAATCTATGTTGGAAAGGAAGGAAACATGACATAAAGTCTCAACTCCACAATAGAAGAAAGAGAAGGGAAAACAAGTCTAGATGCCAAAAACTTGTTGCACTTTTTGCAACAAGGGTGGACATCAAAAGGCTAGTTGTTGGAAGCTTAATCTGGAGCTTCATCCAAAGAAGGACAAAAGGATTGTACATGTACTCATGAAGGAAGAAGGATTACCAACCAAGAAAGAGGAACACCATGAAGGAAAGAAACCAACCACTTGCTTTTTCTAGAAGTGGATGTCACAACTTTATTGTATTTTGCTTCCATTAATGTAATCACACATGTTCAAATCATGACCTGATATAACATCATTTTTGTACAATATGTTGTTTTATTTTTGTCCTTATGAGTATGTAATTAGTCAAAGTCCACTTTTGTAATATTTTGGGGACCAAAAGGTTCTTACTGGGGAGGTGTGATCCAGGATCTTAATGGGGCTTAGAAAGGACTAAAAATCAAAGTTCTCATAATGGCTTCAAAATGGACGTGTTCGTAGACCTCGTTGATACAAATCCAACACAACTTGAATAGGCTAAAACGGGCATTGTATTCTCAAGTTATGGTGATATGTTCATTTTTCCAAACAAGCAAAAAAAATGTTGATTGTACAGTCCATACAGTGCCATGTGGCAACTGACTATACAGGCTGTACAACCATACAACTAATGTGGAAGGAAAATTTGGCACGCTAACTGGGTGTACAGATGCTAATGTGGATAGGAAAGGTGGACCAACCGGAAGGTGACACATGGCATTCCTATACAGTTGACGTGGCACATCCATACGGTGACATGTGGCACATATGTATGGTGAAATGTGGTAGGGTATGACATTGACAGAGAAGAAAGGTGGAAGATATGGTCCAATCAGTGCTTGACATGTGGCATGTTCGTACAGGTGACGTGGAACATCTGTATGACACATGGAAGTCACAAGTCTAGTGGTAGGTATGGTGGAAGAATGACATGGCAGGCATGTGGAAGAATTGGAGGTCGACAAGTGGCATTCATGATAGCAAATGAGGTGGTGCCACATGTCCCAGACATGGGATTCCACATGGCACCCAGGTATTGGTTGTTGGTTCATTGTGCAAAATTTTGTTTGAGGTCACCATCGGGTTTCAAACCATAGACCTCCCACCGAGCTAATTCCTTGGCAGGGCCCAACTAGCCATCCCATCCTCGCCATAAGTCTTAACCATATATGGTGTTTATTGCATTTATGTTTGGTTAAAGTTGTTGTAGGGCGGAGAAAGGGCTGGGGCCTAGCCCCAGCCCCCAACAAACACACTCCACATGAATTTGTAGTATGACCACCATGTTATATGTTGGCACAAAATGGTGGAGTCCAATCTCTCAATTATGATTCTTACGCCATGTAACCACGGATCCAGACTTACCTATAGCATGGAATATTGTTGGGTATATAACACCTATTCTATGGGAATTACCATGTGACCTGATGTTCAACCTTGATTCCTGGCATGTTTATATGGGTTATCATCTGGTCGTTCAGGCTAGCCCACCTACCAAGGTGTTAAACCTTGGGATTATTGCGAGGGCTACAACAACCTTTAGTGCATGGAGCATTGGGTTTCAGGCATATGTAAATCCATGCGACCAAGCGTCGAGGACGGGGGGCTAAAGACCAGGGGGGCAATGCATACAGCTAGCGCTAGACCTTATGGAGTGTGATCTTAGGACCAGACGCTAGCCAAAAGGGGTATGCGCCCTATATTAATATAGAAGTGGGTATTTAACCTTATATTAAAAGATTTTGTTGATTTTATTCAACATTTTTGCAGATTTTGGCCAATATTGGGAGATATTGGGCCCTTTTTGAGGCTAGATCTTGGAGGGAAGTTGGGATATGGTTAAAATTTAGGCCTATATAAACCACGCCTTCTTGAGGCCATGAGAGGGGCTTCATAATAGGTTTATGGTACCGGATGTTTGAACCAAGACCATTGTTATGCAGGGAAGCTATTGAGAAGTGCACCTTTTCGAGCCATTTTTGGAAGCTTCATTCATCTGATTCAGGTACCATTAGTTTTGATGGGTTCATGAGATTTGGTAGAACAAGACTAGATCATTGTTGTAATCCATTGTAATTTTCTTGATGTACATTTAAAACTTTGAACATAAATAAGAAAATCCCACTGAGACAAGGCCCAGAGACATAGGCGATATTGCCAAACTTCATTATCACATTGGTGTTACGGTTTGTTGTTGTTTATACTTCATTTCAGATCTGTATATGTGTATATGGCTATCATAATTCATTCATAATTCTTCTTATTTCTTTAAGCTTCCTAATTGGTTAATCAACACATGCATTAATAACTCAACATTGTCATGTAAAAGATCTTTTCGGATCAGTTGTCCTCATATTTTGGTGGATTTGTATTGGCTGGGAGGACTGGTTTTGCCCTCATAATTTTTGAAATTGTCAAAGTTACAGAACGGGAAAATTGTGTCTCATGTGTATTGATGATTCATCTTTGATCTTGTTGTTTTCACTGCATATATTTTTTGTCAATAATTTTCAGTTTAAAATTGTTTAGTGATAATATCTAGGATTTATTGTTAGCTCACTAGGAAGCAATTTCCAAATCTAAAAATTGGCCACATAGAGTTGTATGTGAAAATTGACACTCATTATTGAAGAGTTGAAGAGTTAAACGGGTGGATAAAATATATCATTATAAAAGAGTGTTTATATTTTATTTTGGGTTATAGATGGCATTTATGCGTTGTTACTTTGTCTTATGTAAGATATAAATGCTCAATAAAATATAAGTTCAGTCACTACACTAAACAATTGGACAATAGTCGCGGGAAAAAAAATACAAAGAAATAAAATTATTCAATTTTTTTGCATAATTGTATCATTTAATAAAATTATATAGGTCGCGTCACAATCCTAGATTGACTGATAATTGACGACAAGTTGGAGTCTCTGTATAAGGTTAACCAAAATCATTTGTTAAAAATGATTTTTTTACATTTATTGTCAACCTAGTAGGTATAAGGATGTCTTAACTTTATATGTTGATGAGTCTGTGATTAAAATGGTTAGTTGTGTTATGGGTTAATAGTAGTAGTAGTTATAAATATAACTCCTACCTGAAGAAAAAGTTCTTAAAAGGGTTTTGTAGTCGAGAACTTTGTTAGTGATAGAGTTTGAATTTTTTAATAGCACTAAAATTGATGTTGATTCTTGGTTGAAGGTCTGTAATCTTAGTACTCATGTCAATGAATTTTTATTAGATTTGCATCACATAACATTGTCATTAAAATCTGAATACAAAAGGTTAACTGATCTATTTTCAAATTCATAGAGAAAAAAAGGATTATTTAGACTGATAACATTGTCTGTCTAAAGGCTCACATGATGTACACACATCAATAACATGTCATGTATTAAATAGAGAACATGGCTAACTATACTTGTCCATGACTTGTCCCTGATGATAGGTGGAGTGTCCACTCAAAATGTCGGACATTTAGAAAACTCATATACAGTTAATCCAGAAGATGCACACACTGTTATGGCTAACTATACTCATTAATATTTATACACTTTAAACATTTTAAAGTACTTATTTATTTATATTTTTTTGTTGAGAAGAAAAACCTATCGTAACTTTGTAACACAATATTCACAATTGTATGTTAATATATCATTGTATTAGGTAGTTACTTATGAAGAAGAGGAAAATGATATTTTATTCAATAAAAGGTAGTTTTATATTTTTTATTTTAAAAAATTATTTAAAAAGTAATACCTATCACATCAATATTTAAAAAGTAGTACCTATCACATATAAATATTTAAAAATTAATACATATCACATCACAAAATGCATTTATTGTTTATTTGATTTATTTATTGTTTAAGCATAGAGGGGCTTCTGCAGTGCAACACATTATATATCATTTTCGGGATTAACTGTGTAGTGTAAGTCATTAATCTATGACCCATATCCATGATTATTAGTCGCAACTGACCAATAATTCTCATGATTTTAATAGTCCACATAGCACTCATTGCATCGGGGGATGCTCATAGGGGTGAAGAAATGGGATTGAAACCAACGAAATGAATCACATAGCATCAATCATCACTTCTGAGGCTTGCACTCGGTAACCAGAACTTCCCAGGTGGTCACCCATCACAAGATGCCTCTGGGTCAAGCATGCTTAACTGTGGAGTTTTCCCCACAATCAAGACCACTTAGCTTGCTACCCCATTTGCAAAACTTTAGCAAGTATTGTGCCTTATGAACTATCCAATTAGATCTCCCTTCACTGGTATTATTTAAGCATAGAGGGGCTTCTGAGTGCAACATATTAGATATCATTTTTGGGATTAATTGCGTAGTGTAATTCATTAATCTATGACCCATATCCATGATTATTAGTCGCAACTAACCAATAATTCTGATTATTTGAATAGTCCACTTAGCACTCATTGCATCGGGTGATGGTGATAAATGTGGGAGAGTCTAACCCATGTCATCTTAGATAAACCCTCCCCTCACTTTAGTGAAGGAGAAATCCAAGAAAAGGGGGGAATCTTGGGTGACTCTAGGAGGGAAAGAGATGGAAAGTGAGGTTATGGAAGTGAGGCCCCTATAGGTCAAGTTGTGGAGAGATGGAAGGCTTGGGATTAAGTCTCTTTGATGAGGTAAGGTTGTCAAGAAGTAGTGTACCTAAAGAAGATAGTTGTACCTGCCCGAGACACAAGAAGAGAGGAGTATAGAGGCATAAATATTAAGTGGAAAAGAAGTTAAGTTTGTTGTCCCAAAATACTACAGTAAACAAGAATATATATCATCAAAAAAAAATGATAATTACTGCAAATATAACCACTCAAAGCATCAAATATTTATTGAGAAATCAAGCATAAAATAAGTAGATTAATTCCCAATACTTTAACACAAACTTTAGTGGTATTAGAGGGTTGTTGTATGATGTTTTTAGAGTATATTTGTAACAACCAAGTGGTTTTAGAAAATATTTTCTATAGAAAAAAGTTTCAACCATGAGAATAAGCAAGTAATCCGACAAAAAGTTCAACAATAAGCAGTAGAATGATAGTATTGTCTTACAAGCAAATTTCCACGGTTGAAAAGCAAGTTAAAATTGAAGATATAGAGTGATTTTTTTCATCCCTAATGGTTGTAGATTTTTTTCAGTTATAGCTCCAAGAATACTAGGCCAATCAAGATGCCCTAGAGACTTTAACAAGCTTAAAGCATCAAGAAAATATTCTAACTTGAAAAAAATCAACATCTCTCTAAATCACGTTTACCAACGCAAGCAATGTTTTTCTCAAATGAAAATAAAGATTAGTGCCTTTCCAAATGGGTTATGGAGTCTTCTTGTATTAATTTAGGTCTACTAAATCTCAAGGGGTGTAATCCCTTTTACTCCCTTGAGATAGCAACCCTACCAAGGTAAAGTCTTGGAGGGTGTAAACCCTTTTACTCCTCCTAACAACCTTTGCAATAGCCTTTTCAAAAACAATAATGATAAAACTTAGTGGAGGTTGTAAACACTTATACTCCTCCAAGTATATATCCAATAACAAGCATGGAACAAGAAAGAAATCTAACAAAGTGCATATTTTCCTTACCAATTCCCAAAAAATGCCAAGACAAACCCTAGTTACCAAATATTTTTCACCTTTAAAGCAAGAGAAAGAGCCTCCAAGAGATATCACACCACTTCATTTCATAAGACAAGAGCCAAACCATATCACAATAGAGAGAGAAACAACTTGTCCTAGAGGGGCACAAATTTCAGCCAAGTAGTCTTCTCACAATGGGAGAGCTATGATAAAAATGAAAAGGAAATGATCCTTATTTATACAAAAGTTCTAAGAAGTGTTTTTCCACTTAAATTTAGGGTAAACCACAAAGTAAGGGGCCAAAAACACTTACTTTTCCCCTTTAAAATTTAAAATTTTATTTTGCATATAAGAAACCCTAAAAGAAGCATGATCTAGGGTCTTGGAACTTTTAGAAAATCGTTGAACTTCGAGATGAAACTTGTGGCCTCCAAAGGCCTCCCTCACATGCTCTAGGGTCTCCTCTATCAATCCAAGGCCTCTCTCCATCCAAAAGGTTCCAAGTGTCAAGTAAACCACACCATCACACCAAACCCTATCCCTAGGGTGACATCAAGCCCTCTAAATATGACTTTTTGACCTCCAAATACCAAATGTTGGGCTTGTAGGGGCTAGGTGAGGTATTCCAAGGTGTCTCTAAAGCCTCCAAAGGTTCTCATCATCATTCGATGTGCAGTCCATGGTATCCACCCCATGGGATTCATGCCCCAAGGAATCCCAAGCTAGGCTTGTTCCTCCAAAACTGTCTACTAAGAAAGGTCCTACAAAGACAATGAATATTCCCTCCAAGGATCTTAAGTCAAACATATCATGATAAGTAAATAAAATAAATAAAAGAGTCCTCTAAGAATGTGCATCAAAAAACAACTCATCAAATTAAATAAGTTCTCAAAGACCCTATGCAACTTTCCAAGTTAAGTATGGGAGGGTTGACAAAGTGACCTATTGGGTGAATCATCCCCTAAGTCAAGGAGGGTTTCCCAGGTGGACCCCCCTCTAAGCCATATGTAGAAGATGAAGTGTATGGGGGAAAGAAATTTGGGCATGGGGTTCATGACATACAAGGGATCGTAGTGTCTCATTTATGGGTGCCTTTTTAGAGGGTGTGTTACACCTTCATTTTCAATGCATCCTTTCTCCAAGCTCATATATTGCCTTTTGTTCTTTTAATATGTTTCTAGGTTGAAGCCAAGGTGGGGATTCTACCTAAGAATGAAAAACATTTCCCACCTTGACTCTACCCTAGTCACATCATGCCTCCCCAAGTTGAAGAAAATGTGTGGGACTTCTACCTAAGCATGAAAAACATTGCCCACACATGCTCTACCTTGGTTGGGATTTTACATTGTTATTATTTTTTTATATAGGTCCCATCAATTTCTTATGAGAGACATTTCATTTTCCATTGGATCCCTAGGCAAGCATCTAGAAGTTTTATGATTGACTTTTATCTTTTTCCAGCTACATTACCTCTGGGCCTTCAACCCCTTCTTCCCATGAAATGAGGGATAACCCTTCTTGGGTCAATACACCTAAAAATCCCAAAAGATAAGAATATGAGGGGGTGAAGTGTGGAAAGTGGTAAATATGATTGGGAATGGTACAATGTCTTGTCAAGGGGATATCCCATTAGCAAACCGATCCCTAAGGGTGACCACTTACTAGGGTGCAATGTCAACCACCAAGGTGAAACATGTAAAAGAGAATAACTTCCAAGCAAACGTTACATAATCAAAAGAAGATTTTAAATGCAACATAATCAAATTCTTCAAATATTGAAATGACACTCACCATAATACCTAGCTCATACCTCATGGAGCAAGACCCAATCTCTTCCGGAAGCAAGATGGTGTGGCAGATACCATAGTGATGAATCTAAGATCTGTGGTGGTGAGGTGGGCCTTTGTCTGTGAAAGTGGGCGTTCTCAGCCATCTGTCTCTCGGTACTCCATGTCTACAACCTGAGGGCCTCAAGACATCATCTCCATAGTTATCCCTAGGAAATGGGGATAACACTTACCTTAGGCAAGTACTTGCAAAATTTATTGTTTATTTAATTTACTTACCTTAGGTAGGTACTTGTAGCATTGCTCCTATTTACCTTGTTTATTAAGTTCAAAGATAGGGGTTGTCTTTGACTCCCATGCCATCAAAATAATTAGCGCTTATGAAAAAAACATGTTTTTTCCATGTTTTTGGAGTTTGGGCATTTTGGGATCATTGTAAATGTCATGATCTTTTGTCAACTTCATTTTGAATGCATCTTTCCATAATTATGCACTAGTACACAATTCATTTTTTATTACTACCTCGTATTGTATGGTTAGGTTATGACTAACCATTTACACCTTGGGTTGTTGATTATACAACAACATTAAGATATATGACCATCTTGTTATGAATTTTATAGTATTCGTAATGATGATAATATTCAATTCATGTTCTTAACTATAAAGTGATATTGAGTCCCAAATAATTAACATTTTCTTAAAACATTATTGAATTTGCAACATTAACATTAAGATATATGACCATCTTGATGGGAATTTGATAGTATTCTTAATGATGATAATATTCAATTCATGTGCTTAACTATAAAGTGATATTGACTCCCAAAGAATTAACATTTTCTTAAAACATTACTTAATTTGCAATGTTGTGCATGGTTTTATAACTCCAACAGAGTTAAAATTTGGATATATGTTATCATTTGTGACTGCAACTTTTACATTTGTTCTCATGGTGACTATCATGTTGTTATTTTATTATCAGTTTATGCATATCATCAAATCACTTCATATTCTAATATCCAACTAATAACCGTTTTAAGTGGATTCTTTCTAGGAATCTTTCTTGATAATATTTTTAATTTGAGCTTTCTTTGTTTTTAGTTCGAGTTGTATTGACCTTTAGATGATTTTGTATGCAAGTAAAGCATTGACTTCAATTGGGTAACCATGTATGTTGATTTGTTAATTCTTGAGTGCCACAATTGTTGTAATTGGGTGACCATATGGTACCTTAATAAGTTGATCCTTTTTATCTCATATTTAATTTTTTCATAATTTATATGTGTCATCATATTGATATTTGATATTTTTGTATTCATTAGTATGTCAACATTTTTTGGCAAAGATAAGGCTTCATCAATGGAAATTGATGGATGTTCAACTATAATAGAATTTATAGACATCACATTGTTGTTTAATTCTTTATTAATATCGATTTTGGATGTTCTTCATCTAGTAAAACTTTGTTAGTAGTGACATTAGTTTTTCCATTTGCAATAAGGATCTAATCATTTCCATATCTAGGATTTGGACTTTAACTTCAAGAATCTTGCTTGATTCAACTATATTGTTTAAAGTTTCTTTATCAACGAGTTATTTCTTGATTTTCAATTGATTTTTCTTCTCATTCTTTAATATCTTAAGTTCTCCAAGTAGATTATTATTTTGATATCTAAGGTAAGAAATTTCTTCATCATTGTTGAATGGGTCCCCTCAATTTTCACATGAGTGTGTGGGGTAGAGCTTCTTGCAGTGAAAAGGCTATTGTGTGGGGCTTTAAAAAAATTAATCAAGGGAGATTTGTGGGGATTTAAACATAAGTAATAAAGGGATATTTGTGGGGCATCATGAAAAAATTTGGGTTCATAAGTAATGTTTTTTTCATTTCCCCCCATTTTGTTTTAATTTGCATATTTAAAAAAAATGGGATGTGGGTTTTGAAGAGGAAATTTAGGTTTTGAATTTTAGAGATGGATTTTTGTGATGGGTTTTGGGTTTGTCTTTCTCTTCCACTCCTCCACCACTCACCTTATCCTCTCCTCTTCTCTCCTTCCTCTTCATCTTCCTCTCCCTCTTCATCTCCTGCCACTCCTTCTCCCTCTTCATATCCTTCCATACCTCATCCCTCTTCCTCTTCCACTCCTCTTTTTATTCCCCTCTCATATCCTTCATATTCCTCCTCCTTTCTTCCTCTCCTTTTATCCCACTTCTCCTTCTTCTCCTTCCACTCCTTCTCCTTCTCCCTCTTCCCATATTTCTCTCTTCCACTCTTTCCCCCTCTACCCCTCTCCCTCTCCTTCTACTCCTTCTCCCTCTTCATCTCCTTCACTCCTTCTCCCACTTCCTCTATTCCCTTCTCTTTTTCTTTCCCCATCCTCTCACTCTTCCTCTCTTTCTCCCCCCATTCTCATATTTTTTTTCTCCCTCTTCCTCCTCCCCCTTTTCTTTTTCCTCTTTGTTATCACTAAAATTTCATCCGCACATGGCGACAAGAACTCAGCATCGTCAAACAGAAATGAAGTCATTCATGGCACTGGATTAATTTCATAGCATTCCAGAAAGGTCAAAAACTATACAAAGTAACCAAAAATTAAAGGGCGCTTTACAGAATTTGGGTGTGCGCGCATATGTGCTGAACAGGAACGTACCATGTGCGCATACACGTACGATGTGCGGCTGTTGGCGCAAAAACCCACGCACCTGCTAAACAGCGCATTTATTGAATTGGTCGGCCTCCCAACCACTTATGGATCAGCTCCCAAGCCGATTTGACCCCAAATCTAAGCTGAATCCGCATGGTAGGCTAGTTAAAGACCTAATTGAGCCCTAAAGAGCCCCTTTTCACACCTCATAGGAGTTACATAATCACCCAATGCAATGCTATAAAAAGCCATGAAGAAACATCATTTTCTCAAGGAATTTCATGTAATTTTATGTTGCTTAGATTGTTTTAAGGACTCACTCCTTGGCAATAACACATTAGCACCATTTCATCAAGCTATCCACCTCTTTATTGAGTGGATGTGCTAGGAGTTCTTTCACCATCATTCTCATTTTCTTATTGTAAGGAGAGCAAGTTTGTGAGGGCCTCAAGAGCCTTCCATTGGAGAAAGAAGGGACTCATAGTCCCCTTTCTTCATTGTGCTTTGGATTTCATCAATTGATCAGCCTAAAAACATTGGTGATATTGGTCTTTTTGTGTTTGTTATTTCTTTATCGAT
Source organism: Picea mariana (assembly GCA_032191745.1). Classification (NCBI taxonomy): domain Eukaryota; kingdom Viridiplantae; phylum Streptophyta; class Pinopsida; order Pinales; family Pinaceae; genus Picea; species Picea mariana. The sequence goes on along the minus strand of JASDQU011402931.1, from coordinate 56,542 downwards.
ATGCTCATAGTTTTAGTTTGTATTAGTTTAATTCTTGCTTATAGTTTTGTTGTTCTTTTTCTAACTCTTTCCTCTACAGCTGTCATGCTCAGCAAGACCCAACTGGGCATGTAATCACCCTTTATTTGCTCACCAAGTGACGAATTGGGTGCAAACAGATTGGCGACCATACTGGGGAGAAGGTATCAATTCCTCCCTCATTTGGGTTCATTTTGCTTTCCTTTTTGTTTGTTTAACCTGCAGGTGCACAAACCGACCTCTGCCTACCTGCTAACCAGTCAATTTACAAGAGAATTGAGAGAAATCCATCTGGATTTTTCTTCTTGGCTGTTTGTCATAGGCGCACGGGTATTCCACCCCACAGACGCACATCATGAGTGCATGCGCCTGCACAACAGTCTCTTTCTGTGCGCATGCGCTTTCTGTCTCAACTCTGCTAGTGCGCATGTGCTTGGTGCGCCTCTGTCTACACTAGGGGCCGCACATTTGATCTAAATTTCACATTGTAAGGCCTTGGATGTGGGGAAAGTCATTTTCCTTCTTAAGAATGATGTTATGCATGCTCTAAATACTGCACCACTTAGACCCCTCAACTTATAAAGGGGATAGTCAAACAAACATAGGCACTTAGGTGGATAAAAATCAATTTCCCTTATTTTCTTTTTGCCACGTGGATGGCTTGCTTTGA
>JASDQU011402931.1:14591-32556 GCA_032191745.1 Picea mariana | reverse complement strand
AGGCCCAGTAAGAAGCAGAGAAACAACCTCAGAAGTTGTAAGAGCAGATGCAGAAGATAGTACTGCAAGGCAACAATGGCCGAGCAACACTACACAAGCACACAATGGAATGCAAAAAGATTTTCAGGGAAGTTACGACTAGATGGGCATCATCGCTTGATGCAACCAAGTCTCGGAGGAGGTGCACACAAAGATCCAGGTGCTGAACAAAAAATTTGCAGCCACAATGGATCCTATGGAGAAACAACAGAAGTTCAACCAAATTCAACATGCAGACAATGAGCTAAATGCCCTCTTTGAGGCACATTTCGTAGCAAAGAAAGAGTTGCGTGATTTACGACCTGCAATTGAGGAAGTGTACATGAAAATGCATCAAGTTGATGCAACAACAGATTTTGAGTGGAAATTTTTGGTCGTGTCCAAGACAAAGGTGGATAGCAAGGAGACAACCCAATAGTTCGTTGCAGAGGCATCACTCCTTGCTAGGAAATGATAGGATAAAGTGGGAAACTTTCAAGGAGTGAAACAACAAGCCTTAGAGTTGGTACCAGAGTTGGGCCCTTCTTTTGAAGAGGTAAAAGAAGAGAAATCACAAACAGAAGAGCCCAAGGAAGAAGAAAATGAGGATAAGGGAAAACAACAAATGCTCCTGGAATATGTGAAAGAACCAAGCACTTGACTCGAGGGCGAGTCAAGGATTGTGGTCAGAGCCTGTTGGGCCCTTCATTTTTGGATAAGGAATTACGCAAGTTTTGACTGACCACGAGTTGCACAAGCTTCAATAGAGGCTGGACAACAGAATGAGAAAGAGCAACAAAAAGTAGTTGCAAAAGTCAGCACAACGCCAGCTAAGCAACAAATGGTTGCAATAGAACAAGGAAGCACACAAGCCGAAATAGAAACCCAACTATATATAGGGCTGAATATAAGTGTAAAAGGGTTGTTGAAATTGTTGTTGTTGTTGGTCAGTTGATTACAAGTTGGTTCTGAGATGATTGTGGGGAGTTGAGTCAAGTCGAGTCTTGAGTCTGTAATGAATTTGATCTATCAGTTCGAGAATTGGAGCTCTGCTACATGAGTCCGGAGTCAAGAGTCTATACAATGCACTGTTGTGTAATTCTGAGCCTATAATCAAAGAAAGATTATGAATATAATATGAAGAAGGACCTAAATTTTCAAATATGATGTGTCTCTATGTGTTTTTCGTATGCATTACAGTTCTTCTTTCCGGGTTATAAGTTCTACTTGATGGTTTTGTGTTTAGATGCTTGTTCTTAACGTAAGTAGGTTCGATTCTTGCACATATGTGTTTCAGATCTGTTTATGTCTCTTGTGCAAGATCAGGGATCATGGATGATTTTAAGGATGGGAATTTATTTTAAAATGTAGAAACCTTGGCGAATATTTCTAATCCTTCATATGCCAACCTTAAAATGTTTGGCATTATTTTTGTAAAAATATTCAAATGTCTAAGGATTTTATATAGTTTGTATAAAATTTTGGCGATTTTTAAAGTAAAATATTTTTATCCTTTAGAATTTGGGCAAATTATTTTTAGAATAGTGAATCTTATTCTAGGAAAAACCATGGAAAATTAGCCCACGAGAGAAATTTATCCCTTAAAATATTCTATGTCAGGGATGATTCCTGAAGGCTCTATGTATCCTCTTAAGTCTTTTCCCTACCCTTCCCTATCTGTCTGTCTCAACAATGCTTCGGGTGAGACTTCTTCTCTTCAGAGGAGATGAAAATTCCAGCGCTCTAGAATACATGGTACATTTTGTTGGTAACCTGAGAAGGACCCCAGTCTGATTAAACTTGCGCCAACAGATCATTATATTTGAGGATGCCAAAAAATAAAGAAATCACTATGGTGAATTTATAAAATTTGACACATGCCTGTGTATGTGGTACACCAAATGAACAAGTTTCCTCTAATATTGCATCAGTGGTGGAGACATACACTGATTCATCTATCAACATAGAGGGTTTTCTATAGGGGCCTAGAAACTGAAAAATATCATACACTAAGATATCAAAATAAATACAAATAATACTATATAAATGTATAACTTGTTGATTAATTGGGTTGGTTGTCATTGATGTCAACCCTTGAAGAAAGTTCGGTAGTGAATTCCGGTATCACAAAGGTTTGGGTAATGGACCCAAGTTTGTTTGATGTATAATGGTATGAGTTTTGATATATATTTTAGGTAAGACTATTCTAGATGGATAGTACATGTCATGCCATTTCCGATGGTATGTGGAACGTCACATAACTCCTCATGGTTTGAGAGTTATGGCCTTACGAAGTTGAAGGACCCTCATTTGATTAGCTTGAAACCCCAAAAGGTCAAAGAATTCAAAGTGATTGCAAAGAAGAAATTATTTAAATAATAAAGTGAAGTGAAAAAGTCAAAGAGGATTATTTAAATAATAAAGTGAAGTGAAAAAATCAAAGAGGGTTATTTAAATAATAAAGTGAAGTGACAAAGTCAAGGAGGATTATTTAAATAATAAAGTAAATAGAGAAATTTCTAATTATGGAAAGTGGTTATAAGAAGGTTAACCCTAAAATGAGGAAAATGGGTTAAGTGGTCAAGTGGCTATTGGATACATGGACAAGTGGCAAATTGGGAAAAAGTTAGACATAGGTGACTATGTGGACAAAGTGGCCTAGAAGATGCTACGAAGGAAGCTACTTGGAGAGTATAAACAAGAGGCAAGGCTCTCTCATTTTAATTACACTTGAGCATATTGAATATATATAGGTGACTGAGGTAACCAAAGGATATATAATCTGAATTTCAGAGGGAAGGTGAAGTAAAGAAGGTCGAAATTCAAGCGAGGATAAATTCTTTTGATGATGCTTTCTAAGGTATGTTATTTACAAGTCATCTCACCATTTTCACAATAACCTTTTTTCTAGAATGATTCAGACCATGAAATTTGGAGGCCATTGAGAAAACATATCCAAGTAGTCGTGGTACACATTTCAGCTTGTGAGTCATTGTATTTTTGGAGTTACACTCCCTGGAAAATCAGGTTTTTGGCTAGTCCTGAAACTAGTCTAAAACAGGTGTTTCAGGTAAAAATGTCATAACTTCTTCATAACAGATCCAAATTCAGTAATACCAAATGTGTTGGTTAGAGTACAATATGTAGTATTCTGTGTAAAATTTTCATATCCATACAACAAATATTCCATGCGGGGCACTCTATACAAGTTTGCTCTCTAGAATAAGCTAGAATTCAACAAGGTATGCCATTTTTTCTATAACTCCTTTTTTGAGAGGTTCCAAGTAGTGACACCTAGATGAATTGCATAAAACACATTGAAGAAAATTGTGTACTATTTTCAGATCTTTATTTATTATAGGTACATAGTTATGATTATTTCAAGTTAGGGTGTTGTCTAATCCAAAGCTAGTCATGTGAGACTAAAGTTAAGTTTGATGAAAATGCTAATCTCTTGTTGTTAAATTTAAGGAAGGTTTGCAGGTTGAGGTATAGGTTGGTGCATGGTTTATGCACTTGTTTATGGTACAAGGTGATTACAGATTGTTTGATACAGGTTGGTGCATGGTTGATGCACTTATTTATGGTATAGGTTGATTATAGGTTGATGCATGGTTTAGGTTATTGGTACAGGTTGTTTGGTGTAGGTTGATTGGTACAAGTTTACAACAATATATATCATAGTGATAGTGTGACAATGGTTCCATCATTCTACTTATATGTCAGGGCAGTTGGACAGGGAAAGGACAGGTGGTTGTAGCCACCTTCCAGTTGTAGCTGAAGAACATAGGGGGTTGTAGCCTCCTTCTGGTTGTAGCTAGAGAATTGGGGAGTTGGATCTTCCCTAAGGTTGTAGCCTAAGAAACTAGGGGGTTGGAGCCTCCTTCCAGTTGCAACTGGAAAAAAAAGGAAGTTGGTGCTTCCAATGAATGTAATTCTTCAAGACATATAAGAAAAAACATTCTGTGGTTTTCTCCTGCTTTGGGTTTCCACGTAAAAACACTGGTGTACTGTGTATGTGTACGATTGTTCATTTGCTCATTTTTTATTTACTTTGCAAATATTGGATTATAATGCTACATTGATATAACACTTGCATTATATGGTTAAAAAGGATTAGATTGCTCTATTACTGATTCAACCCCCCTCTCAGTAATCCAACATAACTATGAATAACATAGAGATGGTTAAGATACTAAACTCCTCCATTAATCTCTGATGTCCACTGGCCCCCATTGACCCATAGAAAGTTTTCCCAGAACTTGAGAATCTATGAGGCTCACAAGAATGAATAATATATCCATGTGCCATATCTTCAATGCACTTAATTGTAGGGGTTGAAGGCTCGACCCCTCTTCCAGCATCACCARCATGAACCTTATGTCGAGATAATGCAACAAAACTCCCATGCTGCACCAAAMTCCAAGTCAATGATGATAAAGATGCATGTTTTTGTTGGATACTGTTTGAAATGGGAGGATGTTGGGCAGGGGGTTAGGCCTTTGGCTAAGATGACAAGTATCTAACATAGGATCACGCCTATCATGCTCTCTATCCTGTCCATACCCTTGAMCCACACCTTGGAAATCATCAATGTYGAAGTAGTTCACATAGTGACCCAAAATAAATTCTCCCATAATTTCCTTAAGAAATATAAAGGCACCTCCCTATTATTGYAGGGAGGTTTATTAAAGACCATGAAACACCTATCCATYTAGTTTTCAAGAAATTGCGGGTGGATGCACCAATCCATACAAATGTGTTTCTTGTCGACAAGTGGTTGTACTCCAGATCTAGGATCAATAAATAGAGATATCGAGTCTTATTTTGAAATATTCARGTCTTTAACTTGRTTTTTATCGAGTCCATTCCTATAATACTCAAACATCCTAGCCTTGTATTCTGAAATACTAGTTAATTTCCCTTGGGAACTTGAAATGGATGATAAAATGGAGTCTAATGAAGTGGCCAAAGACACTTGTCCAGGCTCTCTTGTACCCCTTAATTCATAGACAAGAGATATAAAAGTTCTCAACCCCTCATCAATTTGTGTGTTTATGTTTGGTGGTTGTGACAGGTTGGGGTTTTCTACGCCTTCATGTTCTTGTGTGGGGTTTTCATTGTTTCCGGGTTCCATATTAATTATTTTTATGCAATTTTATAATGGATTTCATATAAATTAGGTCAATGTTTTTAATTAAAATGGAAAATTACAAAAAACATACAAATAAATAGTTTAAGAAATTAAAAAAACAAAAAAAAAATCACAAATACAAATTCTATGGTGCTAAAATAACCCATATAACAACCTAACACTAGTTAAAAATTTCTTGGAAATCAAAATGGTTTTGAATTTATTTCTTTACTTATGAGAACTCTTGCTTTCTTTCTTAGCTTTAGACCTCTTTATTGGCTTGCAGACCTCTCCCCTTCAATTTTCTCAGTTACTCTGATAAACGCGAGGTGCGGTTTGGTCCAAATGGGCACAAATCACACTTGTGGTCCCTTAAAAAAGGGCATGATAGCAACACGTGCATGTTTCTAGGAATGTGCACATGTTCTTAAGAAAATACACTTGTTATTAGGAATTCACATGAATTCTTAGGAATGTGCATGCGTTCTTGGGAATGTGCCTATGTGGCATGTTAAGTGGAGTTTCATGGTTTTCCAATTCTCTAACATCAGGAATGCGTGCATATTCTTAGGAATGCACATAGGCTCCTAGGAATGCACATGCATTCCTGTGGGTGCATGTTATTGCTCATCCCCTTGCCACTTTATCGTCTAGAAACTTCGTGCACTCACCCATCACTTGGTTTCTTTGCAAGTAAATCCTTTAACTGAAAATATTTGAGGAAAAAGATTTTGAAGGAGAGTACTATGGTATGACCCTGGGGGGGAATATATGGGGTTAAATGTATACGATATGGACCCAAGGGGGGATATATGGAGTTAAATATACATGTAATGGGTCAATTTATATGTAATAGTGTTGGGAAAATAATAAAGGGGCCACTTGTGCAATGTGTGAATAGTTATATATTTTACATCATGTAGTCATTATTGGGGACATGTGATTTGGGTGTATGAATGTATTGGGGTATTTGGAGGAGGTTCTCTTATTATTTAAGGAATTATTGTGTAACACATATCAATTATCTATATTGGAGTTGTGATAAAAACTAACATTGGTGTACATGGTGTGTACTTATATCTTATTATGATATTCTAAGAATTTGGTGCATAACATTCAGTTTCAAAGCATATGATCCTAGGGTTTTTTCATTCAAATGAGTTATCTTGGAATATTCACTATAACGCTTTTTTGGAAAAATTTCAGACTATTAAATTTTTAGTATCTTGAGGAGACATATCTAGTTATGTTGGGTAAAATTTTTAGGTTTTGGATCATTATAATTTCTGATATATCTCATGTATAAGTTAGGGTTTTTTACTAGTACTTGAATTAGTCTCAAACGAGTCATATTGTAATTTTTACTATAACATTTTTTTAGTGAAGTTTTAGAATTTGGAATTTTTATGAGTATGAGGAGACATATTTAAGTACCTATGGCATAAATTTTGGGTTTTCAGACTCTATATTTTATGCAATACAGAGTGTGGAAATTAAGGGTTTTTTACTAGTCCTAAAACTAGTATTAAACAAGTGATCTTGATATAATGGTCATATATAAAGCTTAGAAAGTCAAAATTGAGTGCCACCAGTTATTTTGGAAAGAAAGAAAACCATATTATTTTAGGTGAAAATTTTAGAAGTAGATATGAAATATTGGACACATGTCATTCCATACAAGTTCAATATTTGGAAAGGGGAAGGAATCAACAAGTTTTGGGAAAGTTACCAGAACTTTCACTTGGCACATAAAATTTTGGTCAGACCCATGGAATTGTAGAGACGACATAGAAAAGTATTATATACCATAATTTTAGACTCATAATGGCCAAAATGTTATAGATACATTAGGATAAAGGTTGGCTAGCAATATAATCCACAAATCAAGGTTTTAAAAGCATGTTACTTAACATTATCATAACTTTTGATCATGATGTCCAATTGAGGTGATTCAAAAGATGTTGGAAAGATAAACATAGGAGAATATACTAGAAAAATGATTATAATTATTTGATACAATTATTGATAATATAATAAGGTTGTAATTTTAAGGTTTGGGTTAGACCTAAATTAGAATTAATGGAAATACTTGCATTTATAGTAGATGAATATAATATAAAATCAATCCCATGGAATGGTTTAACAAGGTAAAGAATATAAAAGACTCCTTTTGGGAAAAGTTTTCATTTTTGTGGTGAAGCTCGAGAGTGATGGTGTAGTATTGATAAAGATACTAGATGAAACATGAAATGGGAAGTATTTGAATCACTCTTTTAAAAAATGGATCAAGGAATTAAAAATGGAGGATATGCATAAAATTCATGTGGAATTAAAGGAATCAAAAAAAAAAATTTCTAAATTGCAAAAGGATAATGAAGAGCTAAGATAATATATTATTAAGAATGACAACGAGTTCCTCAAGATACAATCCCTTAATGAATCACTCATTAAGGAGGTTAAGAACTTAAATCAATAAAAGAGTAGCAAAGGAAAGTTGGAAAATGATGAGTTAAGAGAAGAATTGAAAAAGAAATATGAAGAAATCAAAAGGTTACATAATCAAAACAAAGAACTTGTTAATTATGTTAAGAAGGTGAAAATGAAATTATAGGACTTTGAATCAAATAATAGTGATGAATATATTAACACAAAATTGAAGAGGATACTATTAAAAAACTTGAAGAGGAAATTTAAAATAAGGCTAAGGAATCCCTCAACATTGAGGAGGTAAATTATAAATGCAATCTATAATTGAAAAAGGATGTAAGAATTTGATAGATGGGGTCACGTTGCAACTTCAAAAGGAGAAAGAAGACAAGATTCAAAAAGGTCACCAGAATATACTTGAAGAAGTTTAACTTCACCTAGAGAATGTACATTTCAAATATAATGGTATTATCTTCAAGGCTAGAGTAATCAAATAAAAAAAAAGAGAATAGAGGATGTGGTTATATATCAAAATAAGACAAATGAAATGGGTGTGCAGAGTGAAGGAAAACCATGAAATGTGAAACCATATCGACACCCTCGATACTAAGAAATATTTCCAGGAAGACATGAAGATAAATATCGACATTATCAATGAAGAAGGTGGAATACTCATCAATATTCATGGAATAAGTCATCAAAAAACCATTGTTCAATAGGATATAATAAGACACCAACAAATACTAAAAATTGGAGAAGTTAGAACAATACATGGAATCAAAAGAAATAAAAGTATGATACAACCAACGATCAAGGATTAAGACCGAAAATAATTGAGTTTGGATGGATGGATTATCATCAATGAAAATAAGAAATAAGGAAAATAAGAAAATCATATCACTTGGTTTCATAACAGGTAAAACCTTTAACTGCAAATCTTTGTGTATTATACCTAGGGATGTAATATGTGGTACCTAGGGAGGTACCCAATGCGAATGTGGTTATGTATTATTAGTGGAGTTCGTTCAATGTAAGGTGGAATAGGTCCACTATATTATTAAATAAGACCCACTATGGTATTTAGATATATCAATATGAAAATAATAAATGTGAGAAGGCTTTGTAGAAGGTTCCTTCTCTAGAATGTTCTTAGAGAGTATTATATAAGGAAGTGATGAGCAATGTAATGAGCATATTGAAGTATATTGTTATTGTAACAAGCAAGTATTTAATGAGTAGTGTTGTCCTTCCATAAGGATTAATATATTGTGTTACCCTACCTAAAGGGTTTTTTCTACATTTATCTTCTGTTCAATATTTTGGTGAATGATTGGGTTTTATTTTTGAAGTTATATTTTCAGATCTACTCAGGTACATACACTTTGAGGACAAATATTTTGAAGGAGGGTACTATGGTATAACCCTAAGTGTGGAATATATGGGGTTAAATGTACATGTAATGGGAAAATTTATATGTAATAGGGTCAACCTAATAATAAAGGGGTCACTTGTGCAATGCGTGAATATGTTTATATAGAGATCATGTAGTCATTATTAGGTACATGTGATTTGAATGTATGAATGTATTGGGGTATTTGGGGGAAATTATCCTATTCTTTAAAGAGTTATTGTGTAATTCATATTTATTATATATATTGGAGTTGTTATCCATTCTCACATTCGTGTACATGGTGTGTACTTCTCATTTTTTTGGTAATTGGTTCATAATACACATGTATCTCTCTTATCATTTTATCAATACAATCAACTAGTTTATGATATTTATTAGAGATATATTCTTGCATTACTCAAATTTGTAGGTGCAAGACACCCTTGGGTGTGAAAATTCTCTCATTTTTTCTTTCCTCTGTGTTTTAATCTTTGTTTGTATTTTAATTATTTCCATAGTTGCAATACTTGTTCTTTTTTTTGGTTCTTGAACACTACAAGTTGGTATTGGAGCTTTAACCAATTTTTTATATTTAAAAAAGAAACAATAAAATTAAAAACTATTGAGGACTAGATCCCATTATGTGACTAAGGAAGAGTTGGAGGAGCATTTCATGAAGTTTGTAGAAGAAATGAGGTACTTGGTGCAAGGAAAATGACAAATATGCCATGATTCTTCATTCTGTGACCAAATATTTCAAGGGGGGAGAAGAGCATCTAAACATTAAATGAAGGCCACAATTATACCTCAAAATATAAATATTGCAACAAAGTGGAAGTGCATACTTCGTTAAACAAGATCAAGTTGGAATTAATATTGTAACACATGCACATTCAAACTAAAAGCATTTAGAAAATGGAATGAAAAAATATGATTTTTTTTTAGGAAGGACCATATTATTCATGAATCGCTCATAATATGTGGATGGAAACCCTTTTTCAACAAACTTATGTTGTAGGCATCTCTACCTTAAAAAGTATAAGATATAATATTCTAGGATATTTTATGTACATGAAAACATCCACCAAAGAGGGGAGTGGAACATGTTATTGATTTGAAACCAAAGCTCCCATAATGGTGCACCCCTATTGGTATGGTGTTACGAGGAAAAACTCTATATGGATAGGGGTAAATCACAATAGATGGAATGACACCCATCAATAAACTCTAATCTCAAGTACGATATATAAATGAAATGCTAACAATACAAGGCTAAAATCCTACCTCTTTCGAACATTCGAAGAACACCACCATTGAGCACGTGACCCAAAGATTTATACCTGCTACTTGTCCTAAAAAACTAAGATACACAAGCATATGGTGATAACATATGATGTCAACATATAAATTATCATAATCCATTAACATACATGACAAATACGCCCATGGAATAGTAATTGAATATTTTCAATATATCAATTGGACGAGAAAATATTATTTCTATTAAAACAATCAACATAAGTACATAGTTGAAAACATCTATAATGACACATATCGGAACCGAGAAAATAAGTCCCTCTAGATGGGCCTCAAACACTTAAATTATCCACAAAGGAAAGCTCATATATAGGAGTCAATGAGGTTCTCCATCACAAAGAAGGAAGAGCTTAGGGGATGAACACAAGAAGTTTAGACCTTAAGGACAAAGGGACCGAGACTCAATATAAAGTGAAATTTCTCCAGAGTGTCTTTGCTCTTAAAGTTGAATTATTGAATTCTCTTCAAGGCTTGGATATGGCTCAATTTATAGCCTCCAAATGGAATTGAAGGGCCGAGTTAGATCATTTCCAGTATATGGAAGGTCAAGGATCATGGATCTCACGACATGGCATGGAAACCCGACATAATTTTTAATTTTTGAGCACCAAACATGATGTAGGTGGGATGTAGTGGATCAACCTATGTATACGCTTGTTGTATAACTGACAGGGTGTGTATATGTATTAAAATGTGCATTTTTGGCTCTGCTCTAGAATGAACAAAAAATGGGACTTCAAGTCTATAGAGGGAAATGGAATTCCAACCAAGAAAGTTGCATGGAGTGAGGAAAAAATTGTTGTAATAGATTATCCCTAATGTGTGAGGTCAAAGGACTATATGTGATGACCAAAATACATTATAATTCCCAAAAGTGGAGTAATGAAGACTCAAATGGAAGTACTAGTTACTCATGATAATATTACAATCCATAATGAATTTGTACACATGGATGCCAATATGAATTGCACTACATATCCATGCATAAATATATCAAATAGTTGTTCATGGCCATGAATAGGAAATATAAAGAAAAAATATTCCATAGGTTTTCATAGTCATTAACAAGACACAGTGGAGTCTAGTCTCAAAATCAACTGAAGATATATGTATACAATGTAGTACAATATGATATCCCATTATCACTGAAGTCATATAAGTATTGGTCCAATGAAAGAAAGTAACAGATAATGAATGTTGCTATTGTAAGATGGAGGTTTTCTACACTATCCATCGAAGGTGCAAGTCTACATTATGTGAATAGAGGAGTTGAGTTCGAACAAAATGAGACTTTGTTTGATTACCAGTCATTAAGGTATATCATTAACAAACTCGAGACAACCCACTGATAATGAAAGTAGGTGTCAAGGCACCGAGTACATTACACAATTGTGATTAAGGGTGTTGAGTTCGAATGCTTGAAGAATCCATCGATCATGAGACATTGATGTATTCCCAACTGTCGATGGAGGGAGAACCTACCATTGATGACTGAAAGACTCTAGGTACTCATAATACTCTAGGTCTTGTTTCTAGAATAGATGAGCTAAAGTCAACAGAAGGAGACCTGCTGAAAGGAGAGCATTAAAGCATGTCTCATTATCCAAAATGAGGTATAAAGAAATAAACTGGTGATTAGGAGGAGCTTAGATGAATAATATTTTCATGAACCAATGACCATGTGTGTCCCTGCATGCACTAGATGCAAGTAGTGCACGAAATAGACCATATTAATAGCAACCAATAAGGAAAAAGATATTGCAGAAATCCCAATGTGTGATTATATTTCCTACCATTGAACACAATGGAAATCCCTTAGTCATGTAACAATGAGGAAATTTCATTTTGATGCAGACCCCCTTTCTCACCCGAGGTTCACTCGACCTCCCAAGGATCGTTCAAATTGGGAGTTGAATTATCTCTCTGGGCTCTGTTGAAAACCCTGTTAATGTTCATAGGTCCTTGATTTTCCTGTGCAGGTCTATACATTGAACCCACAAGCTCTATCTAAGATCCCTTCTCCTCTTAAACTATTTTGGGCCCCTAGCACTCTTCCCTAAGCCAATGCCTCATATGAACCAAGGCCGTGACCAAGTGCTAGTAAATAGCGCACCATTTTAGTCCTTCGATGATTTTCTCCAAGCCCCTTTTCTTTTAATATTTGAAACCGACCTTTATCCCCTTTTATTAGGAAGTAATAACATATGAATGAGGGATGTGAATGAGTGCCAATCCAAAGGGTGCCAATTCAGGATTCAACATTCAATGATCTCTGAATGCATCCAAACACACACAACTTCCACAAAGTGTCGATCACCAAAAAGGAAGATCAGAAAACTCTTCTCTCTCTGCAGATCAACTTCTAAGATTAAATTTCCACGCTTCGAAGAATTTTTCACAATTCCCTTTCTACAAATCTCTTGGATCATCGAAACAAAAATTTCATCGAGTCTTATATCGACGGTCCACAAGATTTAAACGAATGGATGGTCTAGATCAATTCTGTTAAGGCTGCGACAATTTTCCTTGATCAACGAAGCACACAACACTCTCAAAGTGTCAATCACCAAAATAGGTATATCGGATGGCTCTGATGCTCCCTAGATCAACGACTGATATTCCACCTCCACACTTTAGGTTTTGACGATTTACTTTGGTCGTCCTCACTAAACAACCTCTCCAATATCCTGATGTTGAAATGCCAAAAAGCTTCTATGTCCTCCACGTGTTCTCTCTTATATCGATGGCTAGGATGCCTTTGAGACTTCGATGAAATTTCTCCCCTTCTGCACGACGACTTAAAACTACCAAAGTGCCAAATTATCAGACTTTGGGATCTTGTGCCACGTGTCAACTCCAACAGACGGTTTGTATTTTCTCCAGCCTTTGGGCCTCCGTAACCTTCACAAAAATGCTCTATTTCCTTCGAAGTTCCGAACCTATGGACCTCTGAAACTTTTGCCACATGTCCTCCTATGATCAATGGTTTAGATATACTCTGGACTTTGGGACTCCACAAAGATTTACCTTCTCTTCCTTCTATTATTTTGGAGTATTTACCCTCCGTACCTTCTAATCTGTTGATACCTATATTTCCCAATGGATGACCTAGATGACTATGAGACTCTGGGCTTCAGGAGTCCTGGATGTTCCAACCTGCTATTCCCTGAACCTCTAAATTGACAAATCTCAGATCCATGCTCCATGTGTCCTTTCTAATGGATGACCAAGATTTAATCCAACTCCCAGCTCTCCAGAAGTTCTTGACTCACCTCAACCTATTTCCTTTGGAGTATTGTACCTCCAAACTCCTGGATTTGATGACACATGTCCTTGCAAATGGATAGTACCGATTGATTTCAGAATTCAGGACATTGGGAGACTCGTCTCCTCTGCACCCAAATACATAAAACCCCTGAACTTGTGAAGTCCAAAGGATACTGAGGGTTAAAGCCCATGCAACTTACCTGGATCTGACGATTGTCAATCCACTTTCTCAGATCCTATGACTATGATATATCCTCCTCTTACACACTCCTCTCTGAATCTGAAATTGGATCTAATGGTCCAGATCTGTTCTCTCGTCAAGATCGAGGGATCCTATAACTTCTCCTCCTCCTCTGCAAATTGATCCAATGACTCAAATTGAATCTTTCATCTGATCTAACAGTCGCTGTCATTTCTCCTCTATGCGCACTTCTCCTTCCAACGAAGGATTCTTTGATAAAATTCAAAGGCTCAACCTTTTCTTGCGTTGTACCTCCTGATATTGAAAATTTCTAAAATTTCAAAGGGCTTGACCCTTTGCAGATTTACCTCCTATAGGGTTGTCAAGTTGGCCTCTGCTTACATTCCTAGAAAACACTGCTCCTCCTGATATTTTTCACTTCAAGGGACTTTAGCCCTGTTGCATGCTTGCGTTGCTTCCACAAATTTGAACCTGAAAAGGTTCTCTCCTTCTGCACTCCTTGCAGAGTCCTCGTGCATAATGGCACTATCCCTCCTGAGATTTGGCTTTCTTGAATCTCTAAGGGTCTTGTCCCTTTTTTCCTTCAAGGAATTCTTGTACCCTCCTAGCACTCTGTGCTCATCCTCCTGAGCTTGTCCAACACTTTAGAAATGTATTGTCTTTGTGCACTCCTTGTACTTACCTCCTAAATCCATAACTCTGTAAGTTCACTTGCACAATCCTTGTGCTCTCTGTGCATACTTTCACTTTTCCTCATGAGCTTCACCTTCTGGTATTTCCTCTTGTCATCCTTCTCCTAGAACTCAAAATAGAGTTCTCGTGCACTCCTCGTGCTTTCTCAATGCACTCCTGCAAATCCCTTAGAGTATTCAGTAACTCTGGTAAACCTTCCTTAGGGTGTTCAACAACCTTGATGTGCATTCCTTGCACTGGTCCTTTTGAGTTTCAAAATGATTCTAGTGTGCCCACCTGGAACGCTCTTTTCATAACTCACAACATAGTTCAAGTGCACTCCTTGCACAAGCTTCATAGAGTTTTCAACACTCTGGTGTGCACTCCTTGCACAAGCCTAAGAGCCCATAACTATTCCAAAATTCACAATGATATAGAAGTCTATATAAAACTAAAAATGTAACCTACTTGCATACATCTACATCATACATACATAAATAAAGAAACACATTCAGAAAGTAACCATTCAACAGATATAAAAACACAAACTCATATGCAGGAAAAACTGCTTTTGTATTATATCTAAATTCTTCTGTACAAGATTTACAAAGGTTGGACTACTACAGAGTCTTCAACACTTCCTCTCCTTTCTTGTGCTCTCTCCTCACTCATTCTCTAGTATTCTAATCATTTAATGAATTTTGGAAAACAAATATATTTTACAAAAGAGGGGCTCCTCCAGCCTTCCCTCCATCCACCTACTCACATTGAATTGCATTGAATTTCATTCAATGGGAATCTAGTCTGAATAATATCTAGATCCCTCCTACTGACAACCATTAAAGGTGACCTTATATATTAAAATAACTCATCTTATACAAATACATAGGATCGTTTTTCCTTAAAACTCACAGGATTGAATTACATTATTTGCATTAAAATTTTTAAATTGGGTTCAAAATGAGAGGGTTAGTGCCTCTCTTTCCTTGGAACCCATTCCTCCTTGTGTGCTGATACGCTTCTTTGTTGGCACTGATGAGGTGGAGAGATGATCCTATTMMTATWCCCACATTGGAAAAATCATGAGCTCCTGCTCATGGCTTCCCTACTGTTTCTGTTGAGATCCTCAAGGATCCCAAATCTAAATTTGGAGTTGTCCATCTTCTCCTCTTCCTTGCTTCTTTTGTTGCTACTCCCTGTTCTTGAAGGATATCCYCTGATCAGTTTCCTCTTGCTATTGGMTACCTCCTCCACTTCTCCCAGCATCAACCTCYTTATCTCTTCTATTACTATGTCTAGTTGGTCTACTGGTTGGATCCTCCTTTGCAGTTTGYTCTGCTGCAACTCCTCTTCATCAGTCTCCAACTTGACCTATTGAATAAGATTACTCTATAATATTACCCTTCCCTCCAGGGATTCAACTCCTTCACACAAACCAATGGGAAGATTAATTTTATCCCCTATGATGCTTTATCTCACGTGGCATCAACTTGCCACTCCACTACAGATTCAAATTCTACAATGCTGTCACTGAGATGTTGCCAAGTCATTTCTTCTGAAAATCCTCCTTATGTCAGCTCCTCTTCCTATTATTGTGCTAGAACAGGTCCATCTTCATCCAGTTGCTCCTCATGATGGATTTATTTTTCACTCTTCACAATTGCATCCCCCTGATAGTCTTCTTTTGTGCCTGGATTGCTCAACCAATCCTCCAACATCTTTAGCTCCTTCTCCCACTGAGTGAGAATCTACTCTCTATGATGCTCTTCTTATTTCATCTTTTGGGAGGATGTCAATGCCTACTCCTACTCCTCTATGATAGACTTGGCTGGCTGTCTCTCCTCTACTGCACTTTCATCATGTGTACTGGCATCTACTAGGATGATTCGTAGGAATATGTTGATTCCTCCAATGATAAGAATGTACCTCCTGATATTGCTCCTATGTCAACATTGCTTGCTGATATGAACTCCTTTCCGAGATCCTGATACTTTCAGACAGTCTCATCTCCTTCTCCTTTCCCACCTGGAAATTGGATTTTTCTGACCTTCCCTCCTGATAGTCTATGATATCTTTGACCGATCCCATCTCATTTTCCTCCTGGGAATCTACATTATCATCTCTTCTCACTTGGAAGTTTATGAGATCTTCAGCTGATCTGTCCTCCTCATCACTCAAGATCCTTCCAACCTATGGTTCAAAAATGTAAACCATCTCCTCCTCTGTGTCACTGAGGGTTTCAACTTGCCTCAACCACCTCCTCAAATTCTTCTTTTGCCTTTTGGAAATTAGCTTATGGATAGGCCACTTCACTTTTATCTTCAAGGGCCATTCATACTTCTAGCTTCATTGTGCTCCCTATTGCATCTTCAACATTAACATGTTGAGTTGTGCTCTTATCTCCTTGAGCTATTTATCCTTCTTCTCTTTTCTCACCTACTAGTGGCCTCCTTGATCTTTCTTCTTATGGCCTTCAATATCCATCCTTCTCCTTTCTTTAAGAACACGACTGGTTCTCCTAGCTCAGCCCACCTAGTTGTCTAATTTTCCTGCTCTACAATTGAGAGCATCATCAACTTCCTCCTGCACCCCTTCTGGATGTCTTCTATCTGCTACACACCCTGCAACAATTTTCATAGAGCATTAGTACTCTGTCTTCTCCTCTCTTGCCTACTATCTGCAGAAAAAAAATAGGCTCTGATACCTCTTGATGCAGACTCCCTTCTTCACCCAGGGTCTGCTCAACCTCTTGGTCAAGGATCATTCAAACCAGGAGCCTAATTATCTCTCTGGGCTCTATTGAACCCTCTGTTAATGTTCACAGGTCCTCAATTTACATGTGCAGGTCCATACATTGAACCTGCGGGCTCTACCTAATACCCCTTCTCCTCTTAAACTATTTCAGGCCCCTATCCCTATTCCTTAAGCCAGTGCCTGATATGACCCAAGGATGCGACCAAGAATTAGTAAATAGCACACCATTTCAGTCCTTTGACGATTTTCTCCAAGACCATTTTCTTTTAATATTCAAAACTGGCCCTCAACCCCTTTTCTCAGGCAACAACAACATATGACTGAGGGTTGTGACCGACTGCCAAGACAAAGGGTGCCGATTCGGGCTTTGGTGTTTGGAAATTTCTGAATGCATCCAAACACACACAACTTCCACAAAGTGTTGATCACTAAAAAGGTATATCAAGCAACTCTCCTCTCTCTGCGGATCAACTACTGAGATTACATTTCTGGGCTTCAATGGATTCTTCACAATGCCCTTTCTACAAATCTCCCAGATCACCGAAAAAACAATTTCACTGAGTCTCAGATCAACGATCCACAAGATTTGCCCAAGTGGATGGTCCAGATGAATTCTCTTCGGGATCTAATGATTTTCCTTGATCGACGAAGAACACAACACTCTCAAAGTGTCGATCGTCAAAATAGGTAGATCATACGGCTCTGGTGCTACCCAAATAAATAGTTGATAATCCACCTTTGCACTTAGGGATTTAGCGATTTCCTTTGGTCATCCTCATTAAAC
>JASDQU011402930.1:18178-55226 GCA_032191745.1 Picea mariana | reverse complement strand
ATTACTGTATTGCATTAAATGAAAGAGAAACTTACAACCTGAGCCTTGATGTCGTAGGTCTCCTTTCGATGGCTCCTAGCTTTGACACACACACTTGCTCATGCATGAAGAAGTTGAACCACATATGATGACCTTGCTGTTGTCTCTTGCTGTTGTAGCATCAATCCTCCATACATTCTTGCACCAATTCTCCCATCAATCTCTTGCTAGCTTGCTTCTTCTAACCTTTTCCATGAGAAATCCCCTCAATATATAGAAGAAGATTGATTAGTTACTTGGATAGGGAATGATCCCAAGATATCTGGGAAGTCAGTACTTTTCCAACCATTCGAAAGCCAACTCACCCTTCTAGAATATTCCTTCTAGAAGGATCGAGAACTTATCCATTTTCCTCCTTTAAAAACAAGTTCGCACCCTGACCTTGAGCACAGTGCGAGAAGTTCGCACCCCAGCTGAATGCAGCCTGCGAGAATTATTCATTCTCGCAGGAGAGTATATATGCAGCGTGTGAACTATCTTTTAAAATATGATTTATGGAAGCTGATAAGTGTAACCTTTCTCATAGAAATGTTCTTATTGAGGAGTTTGATATTCTATCATCATGTCATTATCATGTCATCATCTCAATGACCAAAATTGTAGATAACAGTATGCCCAAATTTACTTCACAGTTTTCAAACTCCAGCCCAGCTGCTGGCCTTAATGCTAACATTGGTCTCGGGGGCACTCCACCTCCTTACGCTCCATTTTCGCTTCGTGGATCTCAAATCCCTCAAATGACTCCTAATATGGGAAGCTTTCCTTCTTTTAACCCCAAGTCCAATCCTCCTACTTTTTGGTGGAATAATCAACCTGGTGAACAAGCTTCAACTCACGTTCTTTCCTACAACCCTACCTCCTCTATGCAGATTCGACCAATACTTTTGGCATGACGAATCCACCTCTATCCTTCAGATTCCCACTTGGAGGAGGTCAGTTTCACACTTTGGGAAACCTCCAACATGGATCCAATCTAGATGGGGGGAATTTCTATAACCCTCAACAGAACATTCTTGCTGGAATGATGCCCAACCAACCTTTTATGGGTCAGCCCAGAGGAGGGCCTTATAATCCTAGATAGGGCCATGGTGTTTACCAAAACCCTAGATGGCCTATAGTTCCTCAAGCACAATCTTTCCCAGGAGCTTGGGGCCAGATGTTGTAACCCCATCTCCCTTTTCTAGCGACACTTAATCTGCCAGACTTTTCTAAGTTATCGAACAACCCAGTGAGTCATGATCCTACATGGACTCTATCCCCACCAAGCTTCCTTCATACATCCTGAATTTCGAGGGAAGAATAGAGAGGATCCTCGTGATCACATCACTACCTTTCACATTTGGTGCTCATCGAATTCCATTAATGATGATTCTATTTGATTAAGATTATTTCAATGCACCCTCATCGGAGTTGTTGCGAAATGGTATATTGAGCTACCTAGGGGGGCATATGGTACTTTTAGTCAGTTGGTGTTGGTTTTCCTTAACCACATCCAATTACCCATTCGTTAAGATGTTGGCCTAGAATTGTTTTTGACTTTATGCCGGGATACCGCCACTCATATATCAGACCATATCCAGGAGTGGCATAGACAAAAGAGGTTGATTAAGACCCCTATACCCCCAACCTATCTTTTAGAATGGTTCCTTAAGTCTTTGCATGCTCCTATCTCTAAGGACGTTTCTAATTCCAAGGTTACCACTGAAGAAGAGGTGATCTTTAGAGCCCAACAGTTACACTTGAAATATGCTCAGTCTGGGATGTTATAACACCTTCTTCCAGACGCACCACGGTCAGCCTACGACCCTAGAAAAAATCTCAGACCTCATGCCGATGGCATTGTAGGTGATGCCAAGGTAAAATCCACAGACTCGATGACAAGCCATATGAAAGATTTTTCTCTTAACCCATCTATAGGAGGGCCAACTTTGTCTATGTCTTCCAACTCCACTCAGTCGGGAGATGTACATTCTGTGAAATCGTTGGCCAACCCAAATGGTAACCAAAAACTAGGAGGGAATAAGAAGAAAGGATGTAATACTCGTAAGGGTGGGAAGAATGGTAATAAAACCAAGGACAATGGTAATAATGAAAAGATGAATGATAATGATTGGAGAGGGAAAATGAGAAAGATGTAAGGGAAATTTTCCTTGTAATATTTGTATAGATGATCACCTTACCCATTTATGCCCCAAACTTGCAGAAGTCACGAGGTTATTCTCTCTACATCTCATTGGGCTGACGAATCCACTCCCACATAATCAACACATGGCCTCGAGCTCCTCAAATGCTGGAAATGTGACTGGTGGGAGTCAAATCTCGTTGTCGCAAGATGGTGACCATTTATGTATCAATATGGTCGATGAAAAAGTTCATGTAGCCACTTGATCTGGATATTATAGGTCTCCACAAGCTATTTCTAGTCTATAACCTCCTCCTCCTCCTCCTCCTCCTCCAAATACAACTTTACAGATTGCGAAACCATATCCATCGCCTTGTATTCCAAAAGGAGTACTCAAGTGCTCTACCCACAATCCAAATGCTAGAGCCTCCTAGAGCTACTCTATTGTTGAGGTTTTAGGTCAAAACCCTTGTGCAATGTTAGCTTTGGAGGTAATCCAAACGTGTCCCTCACAGAGGAATACCTTACTCTATACTTTAGGAGCTCTAGAATCCAGTGGCTAAAAATTTATCAAGTTTGACATCACATATGTGAAGCCTCGCTTGCCTTACCATGTAGCTTTCCAAATCCACATGGAGTACTCAATGTATACCATCAAACATGTGGTTTTTTATGAAGGCACTGCTTCGTGTGTGATGTCATTAATCTATTGGAAATATCTCAGTTCTCCGACTCTTTCCAAGTCATCAAACATGTTGATTTCTTTTGATAGTCACTCCTTTCGTCCTCACGGTATTCCCCCTGCCTTTCCGATCCAGTTAGGTGGAAAGATGGTAGAGGTGGAAGTAGAGGTAGTTGATGTGCCTCTTGATTATAAATTGTTAATAGGATGCAATTGGACTTATTCCATGATCATTGTAGTATCGTCCATCTTTCGTACTCTTTTCTTTCTTCATGAAGGGAAGATCGTGACGATCGATCAATTATCCTTTTTGTGCTCTAGTCCTAATGCATCTATTGGACTGTTGATCCTTGTGATCGATAATTCTCAGTCAGAAACTGAGAATATCAGTATTAGAATGTATTCTTCCCTTATGGTTACTTTCAACTTCACGATACTGAGTCACCACGTTTACTCCATGTCTAGTAGGCCCGTCTCAACAGGGAGTTCCATTCCTTTCCGCACTTCCTATTTTAGTGATCTGTGGACCCTACCTTCCCCAACTTCATCTTGTGAAGGTTAGTTGCAGGCTAGAATGGCCACACCACTATTGAGAATGGATATTGTGTATCAATATGTTCTTGACTCTTCCATCGATCACGATCCTGTTACCTCACCGACGAATGAGGAGGATCTCGTTCTTATGCCCGTGTGGGCCACTTCATTGTCTTGTTCACATGATTTCTTGGATGGGACTTTTCCTTCGGATGAAGCTATCATCGAAGCCATGAATGGTTCAAACAAACCTTGGGATGATATGCATCACCGCTCTTATTTTCTCCCAGAGCTTGACAGAATCAAACAAGACGATTTTCGATCTACTTTGAGTGATATAGTCAGTCA
Organism: Picea mariana; assembly: GCA_032191745.1. NCBI lineage: Eukaryota > Viridiplantae > Streptophyta > Pinopsida > Pinales > Pinaceae > Picea > Picea mariana. Next base: position 51,501 of record JASDQU011402930.1, on the reverse strand, counting down.
TGCCATAGTTCCACTTGATATGCACGACATTTATGTTGAAGGAAACATCGCGAGTATTTATCCTACCATCCTGATCGATATCTCTCGTACCCCTGACAAGGTTGAAAACGTAAATATCGGTGCAGATTGTTCTCCAGAAGAAATCATGATATACATCGAACTCTTCAAGGAATTATGAGACATATTTTCTTGGTCATATGAAGAGATGCTAGGAATCGACCCTCATATTTTTGAACATGATATTATAACGTATCCGGATGCTAAACCTTTTTGGCAACGTCTTAGAGCTATAAATCTCTAGAAGGCCCCTGTTATTAAGGCAAAGGTGGAGAAGTTGCTTAATGTTGGCTTCATCTACCTGGTTCCCTTGACTGAATGGGTATCCAACCCCATTCCTCTAGATAAGAAGAAAGGAACCATTCCTGTATGTATGGAATTTCGTGACCTGAACAAGGCCTGTCCTAAAGACAACCTCCCAACACCTTTCATCAATCAGATCCTCGACGAGTGTGCGGGAAGAGAAGTATTATCTTTTATGGATGGATTTTCAGGATATAACCAAATCCAAATCAAACATGAGGATCAACACAAGATGACACTTATTTGTTCTTGGGTTACTTTTGCATATCATAAAATTCCTTTTGGCCTTAAAAACGTCGGAGAAACCTTTCAACGTGCCATGAATTTTACTTTTCATGATCTTAAGAACATAGTTGAAGCTTGATGCAGGAGCATCGACTACTCATCAAGCAAGCCAACGCGGAAGCAGAAAAGACAGCTGGATAGCGCCAGCACAAAATTTTGAAACACTTTGATATTTGTTGCGTCAAACATTAATGTGTGAAATTAATGAAGCGCACTTGTACATTGTAATGGACCTTGAGTGGATAGCTCACGTCCTTAGGTAGATAGTCGGCATTTAAGATAGTTAATGCTGTTAGGTAGAAATTTAATTGTAGATTTGATAACTTTAGAACTCGAGAGGGAAACGGGATATAGACACCCTCCTTGTATTATTGTATGAATTTTTAGAAGAGATTATTCATCGAGAGCATTCAGGAGCAAGGAGAGTAGAGTAGAGAAGTGTATGAGGAACTTCCATGTATAGATATTGAATTAATAGAAGAAAGCTTTGATTCAATTCCATGGTTGTGTTATTCTCTGTGTATTGTTGATATTATGCTCATGAATGTTTTCTTCTTGTCATGCACTTGATTTTATATGCTGTGTATGTGATTTCATGGTTGAAGTGAAGTCTGGGAGGACAAGGAGTTAGTTTCAATTGTTTCTCTATCTTGAACCAGAGAATTCCTGCAAGGAGTGCAGTTGAATCGTCCACAAGGAGTGCGTCGACAGCAGGGTTCGAGTAGAGATAACTTTTCTTCTAAGTTCTCAGAAGTGCAGATTTGGCACCGAAGTCGTGCAAGGCATGCACAGGCTAGACAAAGACTCAGAGTTGCGATTTTGAGGAAAGGGATTGAAGGATTTCTGCTGCAGGAGTGCGCAAGATTGGAGACTTCAACACTAAGCGTGTTTGAAGGTTTGCCGCAAGGAGTGCGTGCAAGAACTTCTCCCGGAGGGAATTGAAGTCGTGAAGGTCAGGAGAGATAGGCCTTCAAAGGTGTTGAAGGGTAGCAGAACCAAGTTGCATGAGTAGGTTGAACAGACGAGCCGTGGATTAGCGAGCAAGTCTCGCGGAGAGACACTTCTTGTTCAAAGATTGTACAAGGGGAAGAAATGGACAGTCAGTATTCTTCGTGGGGAATCCGCGAGTTACCATAGATCGTTGGATCACTCAGAGTTGCGGAAAGGTGGTAGCACAAGGGCGGAGAAAAGTAGTGAAGCTCAGGAGGGCAGGAGCCGTCGATCGGGATCGCGAGGAGCGTGGTTCTACTCGCAGATCGGTATATCGGGAGTTCGTGAGGTAAGACTCCAACTCTTTGAAGTTGAAGTCATGATATAGCAAGACGCAAAGTCCCGACGATTGCATGGACAGTGTGGGCCACAAAAGGGTGATGTAGCAAGTGACGCAGGATATCGACGTTCGACATCTCGGATATCGAGAGCCGACGGGAAGGTTGATTGACCTCGCGACTCGCGAAGTCGTGAGGGAGCGAGATCGCGAGTCTCGGCATCTCGGTGCCTCAGGTATCGGGAGTTTGAACCCTTAAGTGTTGGGTGTCACGAGTCGTGAAGTGGTGATAGAGTCGAGGTTCCGATAGCGGCGAAAAGAAAGTTAGCATTGACTGACACATCTTGGGTCTCGGGGATCCGAGGAGGTAACGCATAGCGGTTGAACTCACGAGTAGCGAAGTTCCGACCCTCTGAGTAAAAGAAAAGGGGGATTGTGCGAAGTGAACTGTGGGTGCAAGTCTTCCAATAGGAAGATAGAAGAGCCTTTGGTGCTCTTCGAGCCAAAGGAAAGAGAAGGTCCTGGTGGAAGCAGACGGGTTCCAGGGCTGACGTCTGCGCCAGAGTGGTATCAGAGCTAAAATATCTTTGCTTTCTGTAGAAGAGAAGGAGAATATGCCATGTCGCCAAGAAGGGAAAGAAAGTCACCAGATCCTGAAGACAGGGAGGTGAGAAGAAGAGGTAGACCAGCAGGGAATCCAAAAATGGAGCGGCAGATGAGAGATCTCTGAGCAAGGCTCGAAGAGATGGAGACAGCCCAAAGACGCGAAGTTGGCGCTGGGGATCTTAGTGATTCCGAGGTTGAAGAGGAAGCTGGACATGTAGAAGAAGTCACAGCAGAGGACGCATCAACCAAGCGGTTGATCAAATCCATTTCCAGGATGAGTTCCAAGATGAAAATGGACATTCCAGCGTATGAAGGAAGCCTGGATGCAGAAGAGTTGTTGGATTGGATTCGAGCTCTTGACACCTACTTCGACTATGAGGATATCGAAGAGGATAAGAAGGTAAGGCATGCTGTCACTAAGTTGAAGGGACATGTAGCATTATGGTGGGACGAGCTACAGGCAGATAGGCGTTCCAAAGGTAAACAGAAGATCAAAAGCTGGGATTGGATGATCGCGAAGATGAAGGCGAAGTTCATCCCAAGAGATTATCAGATCACACTGTTCAGGTGAATGCAGAACCTGAGACAGAAGTTGATGACGGTGAAGGAGTACGCCGAAGAATTTTACAAGCTCAATATCAGAGCAAGTCATCGGGAGAGCGATGATGAGAAAGTGGCGAGATATCTGAATGGTCTAAGGTATGACATTCAGGATGAATTGAGCATGGTAACCATCCGAACTATTGAGTATGCTTACCAAATGGCTTTGAAGGCTGAGGAGAAGCTGAGCCGAAAGCAAGGACAGCGAGGGTGAGGCAGAATTCAGCCCAGAGGCAAGGCAGTTGCCCAAGGAAGCACTCATAAGCCCAAGGAGGAATGGAAGAAACCTCAGGGTAAGGTGGAGAGAGGTGGAACCTCATAGGGAGGACTGCAATATGCTGAGCCGAGGAGACATCATACAGAGAAGGGTGGCGGATATGCTGACGCGAACACTTTTCCTCATACTAGAGGTCGAGGTAGAGGAAGAGAAGGAGTTATCACATGTTTTACATGTGGGAAGAATGGGCACAAGTCATTCGAGTGTCCAGAGAAGAAGAAGGATACATGAGAAGCTCACATCACTGAAGTGTAGAGGCATGATGTCGAGAGTGAAGATACCAGAAGTGGGAAGTCACTGACGGTACACAAAGTTCTCTTAACACCTGAGAAAGAGGTGGAGGACACAACTGAGAGGACCAGACTGTTCAGGACCACGTGCAAGGCCAAGGGATGGAAATGCAAGGTCATTGTGGACAACGAGAGCACCGACAATCTCGTTTCAACCGAGATGGTGGAGAAACTGGAGCTGGAGACGACTGATCACCCGAGTCCATATAAAGTATCTTGGCTACAGAAAGGACATTAGGTGAGTGTAACTAAACAATGTTTAGTTGAATTTAAAATAGGGGGATATAATGATAAGATCTTGTGTGATGTTATTCCCATGGATGTATGTCATTTATTGCTGGGTAGACCATGGCAATATGACAGAAATGTTGTTCATGATGGGAGAATGAACACATACACTTTGGAGAAGAATGGGAGGACACACAGGTTGCTTCCGATAAAAGATAAAGAAGTGAAACCGGAAGTAAACAGTACCATACTTCTCATGAGTAGGAAGGAACTTCTCACAGAGATGGAGAAGAAAGAAGATCCACAATTCTTTGTGGTCAGGAAACCGAGAATTGTCCTGACTAGCACACGAGTGGATGATTTACGAGATGAAATTCAGGAACTACTGGGAGAGTTCGCTAACATCATCGTGGACAAATTACCTCATTCGTTGCCACCGATGAGAAGTGTGAGTCATCACATTGACCTCATACCAGGAGCAAGTTTACCGAATAAGGCTGCATACAGATTGACGCCGCAGGAGAATGAGGAAGTCAAAAGACAGGTACAGGATTTGTTGGATAAAGGACTGGTCAGAGAGAGCTTGAGTCCATGTGCTGTTCCGACAGTACTAAGTCCGAAGAAGGATGGAGGCTGGAGAATGTGTACAAACTACAGAGTGATTAACAAAATCACCATCAGGTACAAATTTCCACTACCGAGAATGAATGATCTGATGGATTTCTTGAGTGGGGCAAATTATTTTTCGAAGATTGATCTGAAGAGCGGATATCATCAGATTCGCATGAGGGAAGGAGATGAATGGAAGACAACATTCAAGACAAACGAAGGTTTGTACAAATGGTTGGCCATGCCATTTGGCTTGACAAACGTGTCGAGCACATTCATGAGGCTGATGAATGAAATCCTGAGGGAATTCATCAGAAAGTTTGTAGTCGTATATCTGGATGATATATTGATCTATAGTAAGACAAAGGCTGAACATTTGAAACATTTGGCCATTGTGATGAGAAGACTACAGCAGGAGAAGCTGTTGTTCAACATGAAGAAGTGTTCCTTCATGAAGACAGAGCTCATTTATTTGGGTTTTGTGATTTCGGCTAATGAGTTGAAAATGGATCCGAGTAAGGTGGAAGTGATTAAGAATTGGCCATCACCCCGGAATGTTTTCAAGGTGAGAAGTTTCCATGGATTGGCAAGTTTCTATAGGAAATTCATTAGGAACTTCAATGGAATTAGCGCAACGATGATGGACACAGTGAAGAAGCGACATAAGACTTTTCACTGGACAGTAGAGGCTGAGAGGAGCTTCAATCTGTTGAAGCGAAAGATAACAGAGCAACCAATGTTGGTGTTGCCAGATTTTTAGAAGACATTTCGGGTGAAATGTGATGCGAGTGGATATGCTATAGGAGCGCTCTTGAGCCAGGAGGACAGGCCAGTTGCATATTTCAGCAAGAAGCTGGATGAAGCAAAGATGAAATACTCCACGTATGATAAAGAATTTTATGCTATCATACAGGCGCTGAAGAAGTGGAGGCATTACTTGATACCCAAGGAATTTGTATTATACAGTGATAATCATGCATTGTAGTTTGTAAGTCAACAGGAGAAGTTGAATCAGAAACATGCAAAATGGGTAGAGTATATGCAGAATTTCACGTTTGTGATTAAAAACATTACAGGAACTGCTAACAAAGTGGCTGATGCTTTGAGCAGGAAATGTTTGTTGCTGCAGGAATTCAGAGTCAAAACATTGGGTTTTGAGAATCTGAAAGACATGTATGTAGGTGATGCAGATTTTGGAGAAGCATACGAAGCAGCTGAGAATCCATTTCTCAGAGATCGGAGTCCATGGATAGATTACATGATCTAGGAGGGATTGCTTTTCAGAGGCAACCAGTTATGCATTCCGAATTGCTCCACGAGGGAGAACCTGCTAAAGGAGAAGCATAGTGGAGGCTTAGCAGGGCACTTTGGTCATGAAAAAACATTCGCCAAGCTGAGCGAATCATATTTTTGGCTGGGCATGCGAGAAAATGTTAAAATATTTTTTGACAGATGTAGGATATGTCAACATTCGAAGGGCCGGAAGAAGAATGCAGGTTTTTATCAGCCGTTACCCATACCAAAGAGACCATGGGAGGCAATAAGCATGGATTTTGTATTGGGTTTACTGAGAATGCAGAAAGGGGTTGATTCCATCTTTGTGGTGGTGGACAGGTTTTCTAAGATGGCACATTTTATTCCATGTCAGAAGACCAGTGATGCGACCCACATCGCAAACTTGTTTTTCAAAGAGGTTGTTAGACTTCATGGATTGCCGAGAAGCATAGTCTCGGACATAGATACGAAATTCATAGGTCATTTTTGGAGGACGCTATGGAAGAAGCTGGGAACAAACTTGGAATTTAGTTTATCATATCATCCGTAGACGGATGGACAAACAGAGGTGGTCAACAGAAGTCTGGGAGATTTATTGAGAAGCTTGGTGACAGAGCACCACAGTAGCTGGGACAATGTGTTGCCATAGGCAGAGTTTGCGTATAATGATTCAGTGAATCGGAGTACAGGCAAAAGTCTGTTTCAGATTTTGTATGGGACACAGCCAAGGGGAGTTTCTGAACTCATGGAATCAGAACACGCTGCAACTAGCAGTGCTAGCACTGAAGAGTTCGTTGAAGCGATGAAAGAACTTCACAGTAAGGTGAAGCAACGACTGCAAGATTCCAATCAGAGGAAGAGACAACTTCAGTTCGAAGTTGGGGATCTTGTTCTGGAACATATGAGGAAGGAGAGGTTCCCAAGGGGAACATATAATAATCTCAAGATGAAGAAAATTGGACCATGCAGAGTCCTGAAGAAATTTGGAGAGAATGCATATGAGATTGAGTTGCCGGATGGTATCGGGATATCTCCGATATTCAATGTTTCAGATTTATACCCATACAAGGCTAAAGAAGAAGAAGCTGGAACTGAGGGTCCAGTGATCCAGTGGATGAAGAAATTACCAGTTGCAGAGAAGCCATAGATGGAGTGCATACTGGACAAGCGAGTAGGAAAGAAGACTAGGCGCAAGCAGTATTTTGAGTACTTGGTCAAATGGAGAAATCACCCAGTAGAGGACGCCAGCTAGGAGACTGAAGCAGTTATCCAAAAGCATGGACAGACTGTATAGGAGCTCATGGACAGAAGCCCATGAAAATTTTCAAGCCGAGGAGTATGATGCAGGAGCATCGGCTACTCATCAAGCGAGCCAGCGCGGAAGTAGAAAGACAGCTGGACAGCGCTAGCACAAAATTTTGAAACACTTTGATATTTGTTGCGTCGAACATTAATGTGTGAAACTAATGAAGCACACTTGTACATTGTAATGGACCTTGAGCGGATAGCTCATGTCCTTAGGTAGATAGTCGGCATTTAAGATAGTTAATGCTGTTAGGTAGAAATTTAATTGTAGATTTGATAGCTTTAGAACCCGAGAGGGAAACGGGATATAGACACCCTCCTTGTAATATTGTATGAATTTTTAGAAGAGATTATTCATCAAGTGCATTCAAGAGCAAGGAGAGCAGAGCAGAGAAGTGTATGAGGAGCTTCCATGTATAGATATTGAATTAATAGAAGAAAGCTTTGATTCAATTCCATGGTTGTGTTATTCTCTGTGTATTGTTGATATTATGCTCATGAATGTTTGATTCTTGTCATGCACTTGATTTTATATGATATGTATGTGATTTCATGGTTGAAGTGAAGTCTGGGAGGACAAGGAGTTAGTTTCAATTGTTTCTCTATCTTGAACCAGAGAATTCCTGCAAGGAGTGCAGTTGAATCGTCCGCAAGGAGTGCGTCGACAATAGGGTTCGAGTAGAGATAACTTTTGTTATAAGTTCTCAGAAGTGCATATTTGGCACCAAAGCCGTGCAAGGCATGCGCAGGCTAGACAAACACTCAGAGTTTCCATTCTGAGGAAAGGGATTGAAGGATTTCTGCTGCAGGAGTGCGCAGGATTGGAGACTTCAACACTTAGCGTGTTTGAAGGTTTGCCGCAAGGAGTGCGTGCAAGAACTTCTTCCAGAGGGAATTGAAGTCGTGAAGCTCAGGAGAGATAGGCCTTCAAAGTTGTTGAAGGGTAGCGAAACCAAGTTGTGTGAGCGAAAAAGTCTCGTGGAGAGACACTTCTTGTTCGAAGATTGTACAAGGGGAAGAAATGGACGGTTAGTATTCTTCGTGGGGAATCCGCGAGTTACCATGGATCGTTGGATCACTCGGAGTTGCAGAAAGGTGGTATCACAAGGGCAGAGAAAAGTAGTGAAGCTCAGGAGGGCAGGAGCCGTCTATCAGGATCACGAGGAGCGTGGTTCTACTCGCAGATCGGTATATCGGGAGTTCGTGAGGTAAGACTCCAACTCTTTGAAGTTGAAGTCGCGATATAGCGAGACGCGAAGTCCCGACGATTGCGTGGATAGTGTGGGCCACAACAGGGTGACATAGCAAGTGATGCGGGATATCGACGTTCGGCATCTCGGGTATCGAGAGCCGACGAGAAGGTTGATTGACCTCGCGAGTGGCAAATACGCGAGGGAGCGAGATCGCGAGTCTCGGCATCTCGGCGCCTTGGGTATCGGGAGTTGGAACCCTTAAGTGTTGGGTGTCACGAGTCGTGAAGTGGTGATAGAGCCGAGGTTCCGATAGCGACGAAAAGAAAGTCAGCGTTGACTGACACATCTTGGGTCTCTAGGATCCGAGGAGGTAATGCATAGCGGTTGAACTCACGAGTAGCGAAGTTCCGACCCTCCGAGTAAAAGAAAATGGGGATTGCGCGAAGTGAACTGTGGGTGTAGATCTTTCGATAGGAAGATAGAAGAGCCTTTGGCGCTCTTCGGGCCGAAGGAAAGAGATGGTCCTGGTGGAAGCGGATGGGTGCCAGGGGTGACGTCTGCACCAAAGCTTACCTTGATGATATTTCTTCTCACTCTCACAAGAGAGAAAATCATGTTATACACCTTCAAATTGTTTTTGAAATATGTCGTTACTATAGAATCTGATTGAACCCTCACAAGTGCATCGGTTGCATTAAGTCTGGTCGTCTTTTGGGTTTTCTAGTTTCTAAGACTGGGATCATGATGGATCCACTAAAGGTTGAGGTAATACTTTGGTTTCCTCACCCGCACACGATTAGAAAACTTCAAGGTTTACAGGGGAAAGCTAACTTTCTTCGTCGGTTTATAGTGAATTATGCCAATATAGGTTTCATGCGCCCCTTGAAGAAGGACACCCCTTTTATATAGGATGAGTGAGCCCAGGAGTCCTTCGATGCTTTGAAAAAATCCTTGGTATCATCGCCTCTATTGAAGCCTCCTGACTACAATAGAGATTACTTAATTTATATCACCACGTCTGAAGATATGATTGTTATGGTTCTAGTTTAAGAGGATGATGAGCTTCGTGAGCACATCATCTACTATCTTAGTTGAACTTTATTCGGTCCTGAACTTAATTACTCTCACGTCGAAAAGTTAGCTTTGGCTATTGTTCACACAGTCCAATGTTTGTGTCACTATATATTAATTTGCAAGAATATGGTGATTGTCGATGTCAATCCATTTCAATATGTCCTTACCAGACGTATCATAGGGGGAAAATATAATAAATGGTTTTTCATTTTACAAGAGTTTGATCTCGATTTAGATTCTGCAAAATCCAAGAAATACCTAGTCTTCGCGGAGTTAATATCCAATTTTCCATGATTACATGAGGATGTTATCCATGTTTATTCGTTTACAAACAAAAACATTTTTCTTGTCTCGTCGTCTGACCCTTGGTGTGGAGACATTGTTCTTTATCTCCAAACCTTGAAGTTCTCTCAACATCTTTCATGATATGACCGATGACGTGTAAGATACCAAGCTAAGAAATATACTATCGATGGTGACACTTTGTATCATCGAGGAATAGACAATATCTTGTGTCATTATTTAACTCACAGAGAGGTTGAGTCTATCATGAACGATTGCCACAGTGGGGATTGTGGTGGTCATCTATCAGGGCTTGTGACAGCCCAAAAAATTTTGCGAGCCGGTTATTTTTGACCTACTATATTTAAATATTGTATTGAAGCAGTTAAGAAGTGTCACCCTTGCTAGGTTTTCACTTGGAAAATGTGCTCGCATCCAAACCCTCTTCATCCAGTCATTACCGTCAATCCCTTCACCAAGTGGGGGGTGGAATTCATGGATTGCAACCCAACTTTGGCTGGGGGGCATCAACACATTATCGTGGTCATCGACTACTTTACTAAGTGGGCCGCAACCATGCCTATAGTTAAATCTGATGGGAAGACTATCACTTTCTTTATACTCAATCAAATTATCGCCCGGTTCAATATCCCGAGTGATATTGTCACTCATCATGGCAGTCACTTTCAGAACAAAATGATGGAAGAAATAACATATAAGATGGGTTTTAGACATGGTCATTCTTCTCCTTATCACCCCCAGGAAAATGTACAAGTAGAGGATGTCAACAAGTCTCTCAAGACCATTTTGTAAAAAATTGCCAGTCAGATTAAGTTCGACTCGCACATCATGTTATATCCCGCACTTTGGGTATACCGAACCTTGGTCAAGACTGCCACCAAATTTTCCCCTTTCCAATTAGTACATGTTGTGCAATCGATTTTACCTATAAAATGTGAAATCCCTTCCCTTAAGTTGGCAATCGCGCCCCTACCTGACACTTTCGATCTCGAACGATGCCTTATACACCTAGAGAGTCTTTATGAGCAACATTGAGGTGCCTCTATTACTATCGAGGCAAAAAAAAGACATGTCAAGCTCTAGTACGATAAGTATGTCTATCCTCGGTTGTACACTAAGGGTGACTTGGTCCTCTTGTATGATCAAGCCAAAGAACCACTGGGGGAAGGCAAGTTTAAACCCATGTGGCACGGTCCTTACATCGTGCAACGTGTGTTAGAAAAAGGAGCCTATAATTTAGAATATTATGAATGGATTAGGTTGGTCGAGCCCAGAAATGGGCCCTACTTGAAAATATATTACACTTGAAGCCCCAAGCTTCGGAGGAATTCTCTATATACTAATGTAATTTAGTGTATATATCTTTTTGCTTTCTTTTTCATCTTCGAGTTGCTTATCAAGTTTTCACTTGGTTGGAAGATGTCAACAGAGTCTTTGATCTACCTAGGATTCGCACACGGATCCAGTTGTCATACACAGAACTTGGCTTCCGCCGCTTGGGTGGTTTACTCACTCGAGGGTCTACTGGTGTCTTCAGGTGGCATATGCCTAGGGCCATCCATGAATAATGTGGCTAAATATAGCATCGTTATAGAACTTGTGTGCAATGTTATCTCACATGATATTCATTCTTTATAAGTTCACCTGGATTCCCAGTTAGTAGTATGTCAGTTGAATGGAAGTTACCACGTGAGTGATCCTACTTTACTCCATCAATTCCTACAGGTACGTCTTTTAGAATGACAATTTGATTTTATTACATATTACCATATTCTTGGGAGTTCTAATCATTTATCTGATGCTTATGATAATTTCGTTTTAGATTGGCATTTGTCACATAACTAAAGAAAAGAAAACAATCTCATCAATGTACACATTGTAAAATATAAGTAAATTCTAAGATCCCTTTTTATATATTTCAAAACAATATGGTGTTTATAGTACAAAATTGGGGCTAATACCCTCAATACACATATACAATTGGTACTACATATACACTTGTGGTGCCAAAAGTGTGTCATGGTAATGAACTACGGTGTTTGCGAGACGTTGAAAGAGTCAGACCCATGCACTGGGTACACCAACTACCTATCGCTACATGGCTTCAGACAGATCCTCTACCTGAACCATGGGAATCCTGTGAGTCAAATGCGATAGGTTTCCCTGGACATTTTGTAGGACTCTCTCCACTTCTCCTCTCGCCACCTCGTCTCCCTGGTTCCTCCATCGATGGAGATGAAACTCTTCTTGTCCTTGCAGACCCACATATGTGTTACACTAGTGTCTAGTTAATACTTAAGCACCATCCAAAAATATTTTTGTTCTATTATACAAAAAACCAAAAATAATGAAATACTTAAAAACTTTTGACATACCTATGTCACCATAGGAGGACCCTAGTGGAAGTGTTATGTCCAGATATCCTTAGAAGTCTATACCTACATAGGGATAGTAATCTAGGGCAATGACCTGTTGCTTCCACCAGTAGAATAATTCCTCATTGTAGGGTGTCAGAATCCTAACTCCCCATTTCCACCTCATTACCTTGGTCCACCGTGCCATGGCTGGATCGTGAGGTCCTATAGGAATAATATTGACTCTAGGTCCCAGACCTGGAACTTGCTAAAAAAAGAAACTGCATAGGATAGAGGCAAACCCAAAATTCCTCTTACCCCCCTATTTGCAATCTATCAACTAGCTCTTCATATTTTCCAGTAGTGAGGTACACCAATCATATACTGTGGGTCTCATACACTACACTGCATAGAACATGAGTGACCTTCATGCCTAGTGTAATGTGGCTGAACCTGTGATCCTTGTCAAGACGAGCATAATAATATTCAGACTAATATTGTTTATTTCCCAAATAGGGATTTGACTCCCCACCTTAGGAGTCCCTTCTACATAGTGGGCGTTAATGTACTCCTCTATTTTCATTCCACTCCTTGCTCCCCATTATTTGAGGTTTATAACCTCACCACGGCATGATAGACTAGTCAAAAAGTAAATGTCCTCTACTTCGATTCTCAATGGTTTCCCATCGAGATTGAAGCTTTCACTCTCAGGGTCCCAGTAATCGACAAGCATATTAAGCAACCTCACTTGGGATCTCATTCCTTTGAGCACCCAAAATTTATACAATCCACATCGATTTAAGGCCATTTCGGCCCCCAGATCTTGATCTACAGCAGCATATTCCTCCTTGTGCTCTCTTTCTCTCCATTCAAGAACCATCCTGCCAAGGACAAATAAAAAAATTGAGTTAGAACCCTTAAAAATTATTTTTTGCGTGCTTGTATGTAGCCTACTTCAATTACAGTCACATGTAGGGATTAATATACTCTCCCTGTAGTTTACATAGGAGCGTATACCTTGTCATATACACGACGTGATTGAAGACAACTCACGTACACCGAAATTCACATTTTGCGCCCTCAATAACTAAAAATTTGAAACCTAATTCAAAAACTTAATCCACTAGAATTGAAGAGGAAGGTAAGTAGATTTACCTGGTCCAGGCGGTTGATAATTTTGTTTCCTGATGCTCCCACAATCGTTGTTTGAATCTCGAAGGTATTTTGGTCCAATTTGCACTAGTTGGGTAAAAAATCAAAATGGTAGAGTAATTTTTTATTTTGTTACTATTTATAATCTATTTTTACCCACTTTCTATAGTTTTAAGCCATTTTTTCACCTAATGGACTAATACAAAGGTGGATCAAGTTGGTTTTTGTAGTTTTAACTAGGCATTCCTGCAGACTTCAATGCTATGTTGGTCGTTTGTCACCATGGGTAGGTATTTTCATTACCCAGTATATAGGATAGGTATCCACTCCATCATGAATTTTCTCATTACCCTATAAACTATCACATTTTATGCCTTAGGTATGAACCCATTTGTTGCGACATAAAACCTTCCATCTGCTATAATTCATGTCATTATCAACTGGTAGAGACTTACCCAACATGGGTGCCCTAGTTAGCTCCCCTACTTCACTCGGTGCCCATGTAGATATTTTTTCCATAGGACCGAGAGTCCCTCACAGCTAGTACATGAATTTATGTTGAGCCTCATTTCTCACTCATAAACATGTGGCCTTATACCCCGAGGACTCCCAAACGAGTTTAATTTAAGCTTTTTTCCAACTCGCCTATAAAATGAAAAATATTTCTGATTGACTTGTCCATTTCATTCTCGTTAAATTCGACTTGAAAGGTTGTGAGTCTTAGTTAAGCTCTTTTCTGACTCATTTTCAAAAAGAGAAAAGATTGCTAAGTGAACTTGTCTCTTTCACACTCGTAATTTGGATTTGAAAATACGTCTATTTGGCATAATTGTATCCCTTTTTCACACCAAGTAGACTAAAATATATAAAAAAGGACATTTTTTGGTGTTAAGTTGTGATTTCATTTCATGCCCTTGCTTGCAGTATTGGGCCTATAGCTGGTTCTCGCTTTGTGTTATAAATCGTTTTCCTCAGCAGTTTTGCATCCTCAACCAAGTGGATCCTTGTTTATATCCTTCACAATTTGATACCCTATACCTAGGAGGGAACATTCCCCTAAGTGTCCATCTCCTGCATACATTTACTTGCATTGAGCATAGGTACGTTCCACTATTGGAACTATTTTTTCTTACTTGCGACACTCGTTTCCTCCTCTGTATCATAACATTCATTTGTCTATGAAAAAACAAAAAAAGATGGGCGGGAAGGGAGTATTATCTTATGTTGGCAGCAGTCGTGTTGCCTTTGAACAAACCACAAACTTATTGAGTCCATTCATCATCATAATTTTGGGATTAGCATGGCCTTAGGAAGCTAAGCTCGTTACAAAGTCTTCTCTACCGACTGGATACTCTTCCAGTCCCTATAGAGAAATTAATTGATGCCTCCTGTATCTCATGGTTTCATCATTGGTCTATGATTCCAGAGTCCTCCATATGTCTCATTCTCTTGTTCAAAGGAAGTCTATCAACCTGTGTCAGACACTCCTCAGAACTCTTGACTTTTCATGTCGGCCATACCCTCAGTTTTTCTTAGAGTCACATGATATTGTAAGTCCTATCATGCACCTTAGCCCTACTTTCGTCATTGGTAGGTAACCTTGAACCCATCAGTCGACACTTCATCATTGGTCATTGATTGGGTGGTTTCCCTTGTGTTCGATGACAAGACATATATTCACACATTGGGATTTGTGCAGTGTCTTGGATTCCATTAGCCTTATTGGTGATTTCCTCACCTTTTTCAACAATTTTCATCATTGGCTACTATTCGGAGGGTCTTTTTCATGTACTGCTTCCACTTGGCACACACAAAAGACACACAAGGTCATTGGTTCGTGAACATGTTCTTCGTTCGATTTCCACCAAATCATGAAGCTCCTGCTTTGTACCTCGTTCTGACTGATGAGAGATTCCTTAATGATCTCCTTTCAGTGGGTCTCTTTCCATCGACTTCAGCTCATTTATTCTGGAAACAGGACCTAGAGTCTTATGAGTACCTTGAGGCTTGAAGTCATTAGCGGCAGGCTCTCTTGCCATCGACAGTTGGGAATACATAAATGTCTCCTAATCGATGGATTCTTCAGGTTTTCGACACTGAATCCTCTATTCACACTTGTAAGAATGTACTTGGTTCCTTGATACCTACTTTCATTATCAGTAGATTGTCTCACGTTTTTTAATGGTATACCTCAATGACCAGTAATCAAACGATGTCTCATTGTGTTCAACCTCAACTCCTTTATTCACATGATGTAGACTTGCACCCTTGGAGGATTGCATAGAAGACTTCAATACATCACTATGTGGCCACAACTTTCTTGAGTTGTTGCTTCTTTTTCATTGTACCAGTACCTATATGACTTCAGTGATCATGGTAGATTAGATTGTACTCCATGGTATACATATATCTTTAGATTAGTTTTGAGACTAGTTCTACTAGGCTTTGTTAGTGACTATTAAATCTATTGGCATGTAACCACATTTCTATTTGCCTATTCATGGCCACAAACACTTATTTGGTAATTTTTCACATGGATTTGCAGTGTAATTTTATTGGCAACCATGTATGCAAAGTCAGTGGAGAATGTAATGAGCAATGAGTTCATCCACTTGGCCCCCTACCACTCCACTTCTAGGTTATTTATAATGTATTTTGTCCATCACAAATAATCCTCTGACCTCAAACATTAGGGGCATCTGTTATAGCAAGATTTGCCTCACCCTATTCAATCTTGCACAGAGGGCCTTATTCCAAATCCCTATGAAGACTTATCTTCCCTGTTGATAAAATCTAGAGAGAAAAATTAATATTTTTCCACATGTATGCATCTTGCACACTATACAACATGCGTATACGCAGGTTGATCCACTACATCTCGCATACATCAGTATTTGTGCCAAAAATTGAAATTAAATGTTGGGTTTCCATGTCATGAAAGGAGATCTATGATCCTTGGCCTTCCATATACTGGAAACGTTCCATATCGTCCCTTCAGTTCCATTTTGAAGGATATAAATGGGCCTATTATGAGATATGGAAAGAGAGAAAGAATTCCACTTTGAGAGCAAAGTTACTCTGGAAAAATTATTACTTCATATTGAGTCTGCATCCCTTTGTCCTTTAAGTATGAACATAGTGTTCAACCCCCAAGCTCTTCCTTTATTGATTGAGAAACTCATTGTTTCTCTCTTATGAGATTTCCTTTGGTGGAGTATTAAAGTGGTGGAGGTCCAGCAGGAAGGAACTTAGTTTCTCGGTTTTGAATCGTGTCGATACAGAAGTTTGTAAAATTTTCACTTTTGCTGATCATTTATTAATAGAAATATGCCTTTCCCGTCCAATTGATATCTTGCAAATATATGAGTTATTTTCCATGGGTGTATTTGTTATGTTTATTAATGTATCATGCTATCTAATATGCTAACCTTTTATATTATGACCATATGCTTTCTTTTCTTGTTTGTTGAGAACTAGTTGCACGTGTATATCTTTGTGTTCAAGTGCTCAACGATGGACTTCATCGAACATCTCGACGAGGTAGGCCTATTTATTATCTCGCTTGCATATTGGTTTATATATAATGTTTATAGGATAGAGTTGATTTCTGCAGTCATTTCCATCTGTTGTGGTTTACCCTAGCCATAGAGGGATTTTCCTCATAACATGCCCCTAGGGCATCAATTCAATGTTACACGTGGCCTTCCTACAAAGCACAGTCAAAGCTAATCATAGGATTCCACGTGGATTCATGGAACCCAAAAAATGTACCCAAATGCATATCAAATTTAGGTGACACATGTCATGCTCCCTTGCCACATCAATGCCAATGAGGACAAATAGAAATATGTCATGTTTTCTTGTTAACATCAACAAGATAATATTTTCCTTTTCTAAACTTTGGTTTCATCCGCTCCCCATCAACGATCTAGATATTCTCTCAAACCTTTTCAAATGGGATCGATCAATGGTCTAGATTCAATTTGGTATAGTCCGCGGGGTTCTTGTCATCATAATTCCTGTTTGAAGCCCAAACCCTGATAGCTTCGATGGGTTCACCTATGATCAATGATTGAGATTACTCACCAAAACAGATATGATGGTTGTTGAGTCTCATGCCTATGTAGATTTGATTTTTAGTGCCCAACAATAGAATAAATTATTACAGAGACTCTTTAGGGACAAATCTTGAGTGGATGTTTTGGCCTGTAGGTCTCCAATTTCCCCACGATCTTGTTATAACCGAATTAATGAAAGTAAAAGTAATTAATTTTGACCAGAGGAGAAACTACCCAATAATCAAGAAGCCCTAAAGAATATTCAAGAAGATGGAAATTATTTCAAGAAGCAATTTCAGGGCATGAGAGAGAGAAATAAAGGACAATGAATGCACCCATTGTTAAGGTCGGTGTACACAAATGTTGTAATAGAATTGACAACTCCACTTTGGGGAGTTAAGTAGTTTCTTGTAACCAGAGTTATTCGACCATAGAAAACTTGAGCATAGTTAGTTGGTAAATGAAACAAGCAACCATAGATTCATCCCCCACGTTTAAGTTTTAGTATCTAATTCCTTCTTACGATGTTGTGTTCTTGTAAAGCATCTCCTCCCAATTTTTATTTTCTTGTATAAGATATGATTTATAAAATCTCAAACAAGAAATTTTACATTGTTTCCAGTGTCACTGCATTATGTTTAATCTTGATATAGAAGTGATTTCCTCTAAATGAATGACCATTTATTATTGAATTTTTGTGCATTTGAATTATATATAGAGGGAACCTCCTTGAATTTGAGTGTATGAAGGTGTTAACTGTTTGAAGAATATGTTTATTGATCTATTTACACTTGTTAGAGTTGTTGAATTCTTAATTTCTCAGCATGCTATTCATTTCACATAGGCTACAAGATTCATTCTTAGCAGTGCCATGTATGTTTATTTTTTTCTTTCCTCTAATCCACCATTTCATCTCTTCTTTAAGATTGGTTGTATGAAACACGTGTAGACATATGCCTCTGATAGTTGATATCATTTTTCATCTGATTTGAGATTATTTGAGGTCCTATAATTTCAAAAGAGAGAGGGAAAAAATTCCCAAATATTTCACAATTATTTTATTGGAAAATCTACCCTTAAGATTCATCCTGAGTCTTGGCCCCTGGGGTGCTTCGAAATCATTCCAAAAACAACCTGGAAATGGCATTGTTGTCAGGGATGTAAGTTGAAGAAATATTCCTCGGGTATATGAAATTGTAATTTCTGACACTTGATGGTGAACATGCCTCAAGCACTTGGTTGTTAATCTTTCACCTAGCGACTCCATAGAAGGACAACCACACATATGCCCTAAGTCACACTAGAATCCACCTTGATTCTAATCAGGTTCCGATATATTCACATCCAAAAAATATTGTGACCTGGAGGGATATCATAGAGCTTCAAACATCATTTTTGTCAGGTAACTCTTATCTAGAAATATCTTCTTCTATTGATAATCAAAATGTTGAATCTGTAGATCTGACTAATATACCTAAAATGATTTTTTTACTTTAAAGTTACCCCCCAAAACCTTTGATATTTCTCCCTAATTCTTCTTTAGAATCTTGTCAAGAAGTAGACTCTTCCATTCAAACTTTATAGAAAATACTATTACTCCCTTATTCAATGTGATCCCCCTAGAGACTCCATTGTGATTTAATGGAAAGATCAAATGATGATATAGTGGCTGCAAGGTTTTATCCACTTTATTTTTCAAATAAAACTACCTTTCTTAATCCTATTCCTAGTATAAGAGTCTAGGAAGACTATATTCCTATATTCAAAGAAGTTTATAATGATAATCTGTCTCATAATTTAGTATAATTTCATTATTGTGTGCATAATCTAAGTATATCTCACGAAGATGTCATGAAAATGTTCATGGTCTCCTTAGAGAGAGATGCTCGTCAATGGTATGGATCCTTTCCTACTTCTTGTATAGCTTCACTAAAATATTTTCATATGATGTTTCATTATCATTACAAATGGATTTATCCCATTGATATTCCTCTTTGAAGCTACTGCAATGAAGGTTTTAAATCAGTTTCAGAGGATACAAAAAACTCTTCCTATGATAATGAAGAGGTAGGGTAGATCACATATGATGAATCTAAATAATATTTTTAAAGGGAAGCTTACTATAGTCGTGAAAATGAAGAATATGGCCTTGAAATTTCAAATGAAGAGGTATCACTAGAGGGTGTTTACACAAAATCTTCAGAAAATCTACAAGAGGATACAAAACTTATTTCTATCTTGAAAGGTACTAATCAATATCCTATTCAGAGAGATATTTATCCTTTTGAGGATGGTCATGAGTTTCAAATACCTCCCCCTATTTCAAAATATCTGGTATGTGTTGATGAATGTTTACATTTTCAAGAAGATCTAGAGAAAATTATTGGATTTATGTATTTTGATTTCTCTTTTGAACACTACTATAATGAAGAAATTGAGTCAAATATAGAAAATTAAAAAGATTGCTCCTACAGTAGTGAAGAGGAGAAAGAATTTTCTGAAATTGATTTTGAAAAGGATGTCAGTTATGGACATATTCATAAGGATTTTCAAGAAGAGACAATGCTTTCTTCATCCACACCTACTAATTAAAATCAAGATTTTGTTGCTGAAAATTCTATAAATCTATTGCAAGGTAACATCATTGATGATGTATTGCTACTTGTTTTTTACAAGCTATATGATTCCCAACGGTCGATCCATGAGGAATATGCTCATATTGAATTATACAACACAAACCATATTTTTTATGAACACTAAGTTGAAGAAGACGTCCAGAGTTCAACAACATCATTCACAAACATTTCAAGAATAAATATGTCCATATTTGATCATCATGACATAAAATCAAAACTTGTTATTGAAGAACACATCTTTAAAGTGGATTTCTCAAAAAATGTTATTAGTGAACCTATCTATGTGGGTTATGAGGTTTCTGATGAAGGGTTTCAAATTGATGAATTATTTTCATTTGTTCTCGAAGGTACAAAGCTTGATCATTGTGAACAGGAACTAACTGAAGTCTTAGAACGTGACAAATTTTTTGTACTTCCTCCTTTTTCTTTATTAGAATCACAAGCAAAGAAATGTAAGAGTATCCAGGAGCAATTCAATCAAATCCATCAGGAAGAAGAAGACTCATTTTTTGTTGATAAAAGTCTCGTCTCCCATATTCTTCATGATCTAGTTGCATTTTGGTTGGAATATACATTGTCTAATGCCTCAAATGACTTAATATATATGAGGCTAGTATTTTCAGATCATAAGTATGAACTTCATAACCATATGATGTTGTAGCCTCCACTTTTTCTTGTCCTTATTCGGTGAAGGTGCATACAAGGAGTTCAACCATGCAATACAAAACTCATCTGATATCATTGGAAATGTCATTTCACTTTATCAAATGAGGATAAAGTAATTAGAGTAGCAGGTTTATGCATATAAATAAGCTGGTAGTTGAGAATTTGTTTTCATTTTGTAGAGTTTGTTTTAAAATTTATTTCATTCACCATTAGAATTAGTCTTTGTTGTACATGTCTTATAAGGGAGACTAAATTACCGTGATGAAAAAATAATGGAGTTTTTTTGAGATATATCTTTTTCTCTTTGGAGATTGACCAAAATATTGAA
This sequence comes from Picea mariana, assembly GCA_032191745.1. Taxonomy (NCBI): domain Eukaryota; kingdom Viridiplantae; phylum Streptophyta; class Pinopsida; order Pinales; family Pinaceae; genus Picea; species Picea mariana. The sequence goes on along the minus strand of JASDQU011402930.1, from coordinate 30,635 downwards.
AATGAGTTAAAAAATAACTCATCCCATATTGTTTTATTAGATGTATTTTAACAAAATAAAACAAAACATAACACCTGGTAAGAAGGACAAATGTTAATCTTCATATCCAGGGTTGAAGTCCTCTATACGGGAATTGCCCCTTATTGCAGAATTTCCCAAATTAATATAGATTTGGGAATTCCCCCTTATTGCGGGGTTTTGGAAGCTTCCTCTATATGATCTTCCTTCATCATTTTTTCTTTTTATACTTTTCTTACTTATCTTCCTTGTCTCTTATGGCTTCTTAATTTTGGACTTCATATGTCATTCATTATATTTTCATATGTTTGATGCCTCCTTTGGCTTCTTACATTTAACTTTTGTACTTTATATTTCATTGACCATATTCTCATACTTTGGATCTCATTGATCTAATCTCTAAACTCCATATGAAATTAATCAATTTTTTACACATTTATATAATTATTGAATTTGTTAAATATTTTCTTATGTTGAATTCTCTTTTGTTTAAAAACAAATGAAATGAATGTCATGATATGCATGTATAAGTCCACCATATTTAAATGTTCAGTATCTCTTCGTTTAGAAAAATTGGTAATTAGAATCTAAGGTATAATTTTTTTATAAATTTGGTGGTAGTGTTAGGCAATGGAATAAAAAATGTAACAAGATTCTACTAGCAAAGAATATAAAACTAAGATTAAATCGAGAACAATAGTCACACAATTGACATAGTGATTTATGTGGAAACCCAATATGGGAAAAAACCACTAGGAAATGATAATCAATATTCTTATTATTCAATGGAGAATTACAATAGCCAACCCAGGCATACAACCATCCTTTCATCTCTACGCACACATTGCACTCCACAATATTGTGTCTTTCTCACACACTGCACTTTCACCTCTATGGGTATGCTAGTATATATAACATCTATCACACAGTTTCACGAACTGGTCATAAATAGATCACATGATTACACAACTTGTTCAATGTAGTGTGCATGCATGCATAATCTGAATTTAGTGCATGCAACCGCATGGGAAATTAGTTGGCACGTTTTCAACAATATCCACCTTGACAACACTTTTCCTGATATATCATACCCAAACTTATTCATCACCTTTTCTGCAATCCAAGAGAAGCCAAACACCATTACAAATCCACAACTTCTCTAACAATACTATTGCGTGAACATGCCTACACGATTCACTCCAATATGGACTATTTTGCCTCCATCAGTAACATGTCTAATAAATTGATGCATTTGTCCCATTTGTATACGTTGTAATTTTAATCAACTGCACAATGCTTTGACCACCAAATAACACCCCATGTTGTACTTGTCCAAACCTACCCAATATATCCTTGCATTCTTTCAACACATAACTTGAGGTAGGTCTCCTCTTGTCCAAATCTCATAAATTATAACCATAGACTAAATCACTGCAACCACTGTATGTGATACTTGTGCTTCTGTCTTTGAAGCACCCATTTCCATGCTCTTCGCCTGGTTTTTCCATGTGTCTACTGACAACACCAACTACATGTGAAATGTTTATCATTTCCCATCGCAATCATCAAACTTCCTACTAGCATATAATACTCGAGACATATAACCCGTTTCTTCTTCATGATTTAGGACATAAACATAAAGAAAACTTACAATGGAAAGCCAAAGGGATTTTATTGGTTTCACATTATTCATACCGAATTTCTTGAGTATCTTCACCACATACTTCTGTTGTGATAACCAAGCTTACCATATTTCCTGTCTCTGTGTATTTCTATGCCCAAGACTTATTTTGTTGCTCCCAGATCCTTAATAGCAAATTTTCTAACCAACTGAGCCAACTTGTTGATCTCAAACATGTTTGTGTTTTCTACAAGCATAACATTTAATTCCTAGACTATAAATATACCATACACATAATGGTTATACTCACTTCTTGTAAAATTTGGCTCACCATGAAGGAATAAAACATCTTGTACCATTTTCTTGGCATACTTCAGGCCATACAATGATTCATGAGTTTGCAAGAAAATATTTTGTTGCAATTCTGAACTAACCTTTTTGGTTGTTCCATATACATCCCCTTTTCCAAAAAAATTCACATAAAACAGTTTTAACATCTAGCTGTACTAACTCAAGATCAAGTAACACAACCAGTGATAACACAACACGAATAGAAACAAAATTTTAACAACTGGTGAGAAACATTCATGGAAATCAATACCTTTCAAATACCCTTCTGCTACTAGTCATGCCTTGAACCTTTCATCTTTTACTATGTTTGATTTTGTAAAAGCATATTCATCAAACACTGCATCTTTTTCCATGATGATTATGTTGGAATTTGGATCCCATATTATGCATCCATTAACATTATCACCATATCAAGGATCTACATGTTTGATCTGGGTTCTACTTAGAATGATGATAAAAAACATAAGTATCACAACCGAATAATTTCACATTTGAGTAATTACCAAATGCCATGTTCATACCTCTTCTAGAATCTTTTATTTTTTTGCAACTGATGGTGACCGATTTACCAGATATCACAATCGCTTCTATCCACAACTATTGCTACAACTTGGAATTATTGAACATGCTTATTTGATTCCATCTTCCTTGCAATACTTTCTATTGGCACAGGTGAAGACTGAGGGTTCAACGCTACAACAACGCACCAACAAAACCCTAACTACTGACCCTTTTAGAAACACCTATGAAGCAAATGAAGTCTCACCTGAGGTAGAGGCAGGGGTGGTTGTGGGACTTCGATGTATGCAACCTTAGATGGGAAACAAATCTATGATTATAACACTTAACAGAGCACTCAACAATCAACATTCATCAATATCCAGTCTTAATTACAACACAGTTAAACCCTAATGACAAAGTATCACAATATTCATTCAGATCTAAGGTATTTAAGCTCTAAGCATATCCACATATGTCAGATCCATACTATTAAGAACATAGCATTAACATATCTATCTACCATTCATCTATATAGAAGCAATAAGCACATTAACATATAAACACATCGACACATCGCACAAAGTAGAGAAACACATCATGTACATGGCTCACCCCCACCCTGGGGCTATGTCCACCAACTCTTCAACTTCTTTATTATCTTCTTCAATCAACTACATGCATGGAGCCACAAAAACCCTACTCCATAGAGGATAGGAGATCTACGCACCTCGCTAGATCCTCCTTCCCTGAGCTAGGTTACAACACTAATCCTCTTCTCAATCTCTTACACCTGCTTGCACTTAGCTCTGCAAGCCTCATACAGTATGCAAAGAGCTCTTACAGTCCTTCGATCACATAGATCGAACTTAATCACTTAGCACCTCTATTTACATCACCTATCTACTTTATTTATACATTACAAAATAGGCCTAAGCATGGGTAAACCCATGGGCCGACATCCCCATACCCATTACATAATATTGAATCCCAGCAAGAGCCCTAAAAGGGGTCGAGATCCTGTGATCTTTGCTTCTTCTTGCGCTCTGCCTTCGACAGCCTGTTGAAGTCCCAAAATTAGGTCAAACATGACAAGAATCCTCAAAACTTACTCAAGGGACAACATGCCCCCAACACTCACCTGTGACTCGTCCTGAGTCACTCTGATTTGACTAGTTCTGTTTCAAAAGCCTCGAGATTGGATCGAGCTTCTTAGACTTGTTGTTGTGCCACAACCTCCTGTTCAATGAACTCCTGTATGACTGCTTCATTGCTAGGTCCCTCTAGGCGCTGTTCAGATGCAATGAGAACTTTCTTCAATTCCGCTCCTTGGACTTCGATCTCTATGAACAGTTGGTAAGCCTCATCCTGTACAGGTTGGTGCCTCTAAGTTACTTACATAACTCTGCTATGAATAGTGTGGACTTGTTGTTGGGAAGTGTTCTGCTCTTGGGATCGCTTCATTATTTACATAGCTGACAGGGGATTCAACTGCACTTGTATTGTCTCTTCTTGTTGCTTCTCTTCTTGTTGCTTCTCTTCTTGTAGCTGTGACTCTAGTGCCTTCAATTCTGGAATCTCATTGAGTCGCTCATACATCTGGGCACTACGATCACTTAGTTACTTTCATTCCATGGAAAGGAATTTGATTCTTTCAACTACACTTCACGCAATTGCTTCTCTTTCATCCTTTACATCCTGCAAGGTGTCGGGTACAGTGTGGAGCTCTAATTATGCTATTTGTTACTGTAGTTGTTAGATAGCTTCTGCAAGCTTCTCTACTTGATGTGTGACTCGGTATTCTGCCTATGGTTTTAATATTGTCACAAAGTGGAGTGCTCTGTTGATTGCTTCTTTCACTTTGAGTTTCTCTGCGAGCAACTTTTCTTTTTCTTATTGCATTTGTGCTTTCTCTTCCTCAAAATTTGCTTGGAGAGAAACCTTCTCCTGCTCTTCAAATCGATTTTATTCTACGAGTACTACTTGCACTTGATTCAAGGCATGGGTGGCTTGTTCTATTTCTTCTTGTGCACGATGAAGGTGAGCTTTGACTACATCAACTAGTCGACAGAGATGGGCTGGCTCATCTCCCAACTCTAGTTCTCCCAATGGAAGGAGCACAGTGGACACTGCGCGGCTAGGCTTAAGGGCCTGTTGTACCCCTTGAAGGTCAACCTTAATTCTGTTTTACATTTCCTCCTTCTTAGGTTCTTGTTTCTCCACAATTTCCATCAAAGCATCGTTTAGGGTTGCTATGGTGAAGTCAAAATCATTGGTAGTGATCACAGTCTTCATCTTCATCATGGTGGCTCTGGATTTCTTCCAGGAAGAAGGTTTAGGGGGAGAAAATTTCCTCTTCTTTAGGGGATCAACCTCGTCTCTGGGTGGTGTTACTTTTCTTTGCTTCTGTTAAGCTATTTTCCATTTATCGCTTCTATTTCATCATCATCCCTTCATTCAGGTGATACTGAAGCAATCTTTCCTTAGGCATTTCTTAAGTCTTGGACCTCTTCCTTTTTCTTCCTTCTTCTGTGTCCGGCTGTATCATGTTCTTTGTGCATGGTCTCTAGGCTGTCAGGGTCAGGCATATCTACAGGGTATGTGGGGATAAGGAGGTCTGTCAACCAATCCTTAGTGATCTCCTCAATGTCCTCTTCTGTGAGTTTGTAGTATGACTGAAGTTTCTCCTTATCTTCATTGGCTCGCACTATAATGTAGATGAAGTTTCGATCTGGGAAAAACTTTATCAGGGGTCGGAACCTCTATAGGGTGTTCAAAGTCATGCGAGGTTCATCTTTGATGGATCTCTTTAGCTGAGGGTAATATGTGTGAAAAACATCGTTCGACTACCACTGTTTGTTCATATCACTTGAGTACCAGAGTGTGGTGAACTTTGTAGTAAGTGGCTCAAATGGTTCAATATTCGGAAAGGTCTCACCTTCTGGCATCTCCTAGGCAAAAAAGGCGATGAGGATCAGGAGCCAGCTAAAGTGAAACTCATAGCCTTGATCTTGTGCTTCGCGGAAGTCTAGTTCCATATGATTAACTAGGTTCATCTGTAGACCTTCCATGCACTTCCCTGCAAGGTCAATGACAAATCCTATCACTTCCATGGGTTGGTTATTCTTTACTTACTTTCTGTCTATTAACTAGCAGGCTAGGCACACTACGCCATTTTGGATGGAGGCTACCTTGTAGCCTTGTGCCCCCTTTTCAACATTGTCATATGTATCCTTGATCTTCTGTGCTAGTGCGCGATCTATGTCTTTTCCTAGATATAACTCATGCAGGTCGGGTCCTTGCATACTTAATCCGGTGATCCTATGGATCAATGTCAAATCAACTGTGATACGACGGTCTAGCCATAAGTAGCCTCCATGGTAACATGAAAGGAGTAGCTTGACATAGGTGTTGACTTCGGAAATAGGCCAGAAGGAAAGAAGAAGAAGTCTTAGAGAGAAAGAAGCAAGAGTTGAAACATTTCATGACTAGGAGGATCGCACACTTGATTGAAGAATAGGAGAACCGAGCGAAGCTATTTAAAACTAGAGACTTGGATGTTGAAGTTGCAAGAACACAAGAATATTTGCAGAATACTAAAGTACCTATCCTACATAGAGAAGAAGTATTACCCATGATTTCTAGGAAATAATCTCAACAACGAGAAGTTACTCTGCCAAAAAAAGATAAGAATCAGAATGGAAAAAGGAATTCCGAGACGAAGCTCATTGGAAAGAAGGCTAGAAAACTAAGTAAGAAGAGAGATAAGATTGAAAAGTTACAAAAGGTTCTAGAGGGAACTTCGTAGAAGGAAAATTTGCAAAGTTGGAACTTCGTCGGGATATTAGAACTGCGTCACATGGCACTTCGCCATGGTGATGAAATATAGTTGTTGGGAACAGTATAATAGTTAGACCGACTGCCCGAATGGGTAGAAAGGCATTTATGGTCAGAAAGATCGCCACCAGACCATTGGGACCGCACCATAATGGAACGAACCGAGTTAATGAAGGCTTCTCCCCTGTTGCAAGAGATCCATTGCCAAGTTATCTATTTATCCCATCGTGCCATGTAACAAGAACACTTTTGCCAACCGTGACTATATGAGCTTGTAGAATAGTTGATTTTTCATAGTTATCATCGTGCTATTTCCATCCATCTCGTTGCATTGAGAAATTACTCTTCGAACCCGAGATATTCAACAACAAGCATGTATGTACGAAGATCTTAGTGCACTTGAAGAGTCTATGAAGGAAGTACTCATCAACCTCATGACTAAGAGAGTCATGTCTGAAAGAGTGATGTCTGTGGGTGTACAAGCTTCATCGACGAGAGGAGTGCAAGCCTCTTCGTCGACTGCTCGTGGAGCCGGACCATCCCGACCATCAGCGAAAAAGAGAACCAAACACAGAGATGACCTACCAAATGTGAATATGATCCTCTGAATAATCCTATTGCTCCCAATGAAGGAATCATAACAGGTTCCCCTAAAATTTCCCAAGTTCTTTCTGTCATGATATTCACCTGTGTTTCCTCATCCAGAACATAGTCAATGTCGAAGTCTCCTATACCTGATTCAATGCACCCTTTTTCTTTGAATATCTTTGATAAGATGATATGTCGGTGGTCATTCAAGGTTTCTTTCATCTGTAGCAATACGTTCTCTTATTCTTTCTGGGGTTCTTCCATAATCTCAGTGGCTTGACCTTTCTCATGATCTTCTTGTCTCATATTCATCCTTTCAACCTTAGCAATCATTCTAGGGAAATCCAATACTTCATGGTCCATAGTTTTGCAACAGAGGCAACGAGGTCTTCTTCCAGGGCATTCCTTAGCAATATTTCCTGGTTTTCTACAACTCTAACAAAGGGTTAATCCTCTCTTTCTCTTAAATGATCCTTAGCCTCTCCTATAATATGCACTAGGATCATGGTAGCTAACCTACAACAAATTATTTCTAGGGTCCTGCATCCAGTTGTTAGTCCAAACATTCTCTCTATGCATAGGTATAACATATATTTCACTATTGTTATCATACCTACTCATATCAAATCTTATTTATTCTATCAGTGCCCTAGTTTTCAAGCTAGGACAAATGTTATCAAAGATACCTAGATTCATACTCTAGAAACAAAAATTTCCACTTATCTTACTTCTATAGAGCACAAAGCTTGTAGGTCTTACCTCTTCAGTCTTACTTTCACCTTTATTAGGGCACAAATCTCCCAGATATTACCTCTTTTCTTTAGATCTAACCACTTTTCTTCAGATTTGACCCTTCCTCTTGGCACATAGCTCCACAGATCAAGTAGTGCTATGTATTAGGGAAAACGTTCTATGCATGAAGATTTTCTCTTTTTCAGTTCAGATCTTCGTACAAAGCTCCTTTTTCCTCAGTTCCCAACAATCACAGTTTTAGGTCAGATATTTACACAAAGCTTCTTCTTCCTCAATTCCCAACAGTCATAGTTTTAGGTACCAGCAATGGAAGCATTTGTTGGCACAGGGGCAGACCCAGGGTTCAACGCTACAACATCGCACCAAAAAAACCCTAACTACTAGCCCTTTCGAAAACACGTGGGAAGAAGATGAAGTCTCACCCAAGGTAGAGGTAGGGGTGGTCGCAGGACTCCGATGTATGCAACCTTAGCTGGGACACAGATATGTGATTCTAACACTTAACAGAGCACTCAACAGTTAACATTCATCAATATCCAGTCTTAGTTACAATGCAATTAAACCCTAATTACAGAGTATCGCATTATTCATTCAGATCTAAGGTATTTAAGAACTAAGCATATCCACATAGGTCAGATCCATACTATTGAGCACAAAGCATTAACATATCTATCTACCATTCATCTATATTGAAGCACTAAGAACATTAACATATAAACACATCGACACATCGCACAAAGCAGAGAAAGACAATATGTGTGTGGTTCAACCCCACCCTGGGGCTATGTCCACCAACTCTTCGTCTTCTTTATTAGCTTCCTCAATCAACTACATGCATGGAGCCATAAAAACCCTACTCCATAGAGGACATGAGATCTGCGCACCTCCCTAGATCCTCCTTCCCTAGGCTAGGTTACAACACTAGGCCTCTTCTCAATCTCTTGCACTCGCTTGCACTTAGCTCTGCAAGCCTCATATAATATGCACATAGCTCTTACAATCCTTCGATTACATAGATCGAACTTCAACACTTAGCACCTCTATTTACATTGCCTAGCTACTTTATTTATACATTACAAAATAGGCCTAATCATGGGTAAACCCATGGGCCGACATCCCGACACCCATTACATAATCTTGAATCCCAATAAGAGCCCTAAAAGGGGTCGAGATCTCGTGATCTCCACTTCGTCTTGTGCTCCGCCTTCGACAGCTTGTCAAAGTCCCAAAATTAGTTCAAACATGACCAAGAATCCTCAAAACTTTTTCAAGGGCCAACACTTTCCAAGCTCCATGGATATGAACCTACCTTCATCATATATTCTCAAACAATTGATTGACTTGCCAACACATCAGCCTTTCTAAAGACCCACCTTTATAACCTGGACACACTGGTCCACCTCAAACTTTGCATTCGAACAAATTTGACCAAATCCATCCAAACCAACCCAAGTGAACCTTTGTCTCTCACCTCCAGGGACTTCACACTGGAGTTTCAATGCACTACCTTGACACAAACATTTCCTTGACCAAATCCGACCAAGATGATCAAGTAATCCTTCATCGCTTACCTCCAGGCCCATTTACAATGAATTTCACCAATCCTTTTATAGGCTTCATTACGTGCAATCGATGGACACAAAACCATGGGATACTCAAAAACCATGGACCCGAAAAACCACATAATTTGACCTAAATACAAGATTTAACCCATTAACTTTTCAACGAGTCAAGGTTAACCCAAGACACATGCCCCCATACATACTCAATCTACCTAAATCTATGTTTATACTTTTCATATGTAACCAGATAAACCAGGGGTACACATGCCTATCCAGGTCTTACAGACGTATGACCATTTACATGCAATCAATAATTTTTACAACTCCAAAGTAAATACAAATTTTTCTTTTTTATTTCACAGTGACTCAACCATCACTGCCTTACAAATTGTATGTGAACACATGTGGTGAGACACAACAGAAAGATAAAACTTCATCAACCATACCTGAACCCGAAGTTGTTGTACCTGAATTTTCTTATATTTTTGAGTCCTCTTTGGATGTTTGTTGTCTTTTCCATCAATCCTTCTTGAGATGCCCATATTTTCCACATAACCAATATTTTCCCTTGCCCTTACTGACTTTTGACTTAGACCTTGTTGTACCATTTTGATATTTCCCTCCTTCTGTAGATCAACCTATGGCCACCATTGCTTATGTTGTTGAGGTTTCTTTGCTGGATCTTCTCCTCATTTCCTCGGAAAATAGATCTCCCACAACAGTGTCATAATCAATGTCATATGATGAGCTGAACCACATAGATGTGACTTGATGATCCTATGACTCTGGAAATGAACACAATAGTGTAACTTCCTTGTCCTCATCTTCATACTTTACGTCCATACTAGATAATTGACAAATCAAAGTATAGAAAACATTCAAGTGATCAATAATCTTGGTACCTTCTTTGATCTACAAGTTGTACAACTGCCTCTTGAAAAAGATTTTGTTCGTGAAGGAATTTTTCATATAAAGACTCTTTAGTTTGTTCCAAAATCCTATTGTTTTCTTCTCTTAAGCAATGCCAAAAAACACTTCATCTACCCGACACAAACGAATGGTACTGAGAGCTCTTGCATCCATATCTTCCCAGTCCTCGTTTGTCATGTTTTTTGGTTTCTTTGACTTTCCCACCAAATCATTTTGCAATTCTTATTGCACAAGAAGATCCTGGATGTTGAGCTTCCATATCTCAAAGTTATTCTTGTTGTTGAATTTCTCCGCCTCAAACTTAAAACTCTACATCTTCTCCATTAACACAAAAACAAAATTTTCCAAACCACTGCTTATAAAATCAAACCCTTACCTTTATGGAGGAATATTCTTGTCTATTTCAAGGTTGAATAAAAAAAGGTTTAATACAAAGTTTAATCCAAACAATATAAAAAACCTTTTAATCAACATCCACCTTACTTACTTATAAAGGATGATCCTTTATAACTCCACGCATAAGAGACCTTTAATAAAATCGATCCCTCTTATGATTTGTCTTATATGTATAATAAGAAAGAAAACCATCCGCTCCTTTATAAATATATCCACGTCATGACCTCATAAAATATTCTCCTTTTTAAAATACTTACTTCATAACTTTTATACCTTGATTTTTCATAAAACAACGCGTGTTGCACCTTTTGATAAGGATATCCTACGACAATTTTCTAATTGTCGCACCTTATAAAAGGATAGTCTATGACAATTTTTTTGTAACATTTTCTCCAAATTGTCGTACTATGTAATATGTAGTACCCGTGACAGTTTGCAAAAATTGAAAACTTCGCAAGCATGTCTATGACTATCGCACTGTGTAAGAGGGACAACCTGCGACAGTGTAATAAAACATGTCCTAGGTCGATGAACTCCACTTGGCTCGAATCGATTAACCTGATATGTTATTCAATGATCATATTCTCTTCTCCTTCGCTCTCTGATCTTTTAACTATGTTCTTTGATACCACTTGTTGGGAAGAGAAAGCATAAAATGTAGCAAGATTATAATAGAAAAAAATATAAAACCAATATTAAACTAAGAATAACAATCACATAATTGACACAGTGATTTATGTGGAAACCCAATATGGGAAAAAACAATGGGGAAATGATAATCGATATTTTTATTATTCAAGAGAGAATTACAATATCCAACCCATGCATACAACCGCCCTCTCCTCTCTACGCACACACCGCACTCCATAGTATCTCATCTTTCTCACACACTGCACTTTCATCTCTATGGGTATACTCATATATATAACATCTATCACACAGTTACACAGAGTGATCATAAATATATCACATGATTACACAACATGTTCATTGTAGTGTGCATGCATGCACAATCTGAATTTAGTGCATGCAACATCATGGGAAATTAGTTGGCACTTTTTCAACAAGAAAATCCAATCTTTAGTATCCATGTATATAGAAAATTGAGTATTTAGTATCCAAGGTATACATTTTTCATCAATTTGGTTGCATGAGGTCTACCCTCTTTTCTCCCTTACCATGTTCTCAATATATTCGACCTCCTACTTGGCAACTGCTGAGAATCTATAGTGATATTCCACCTCCTGCTTGACAACTGTTGAGAATCTATAGCGATAGGCCTTTCCATCTACTAGTTCCCAGAGATTTTTTAACCTATATCTGGTCCTCGAGGGTTCTGTCTCAAGTGTAGAAGTACTGTCTCAAGTGTAGAAGTATTCTTTCATTTCCTCTATCATCCTTGTCACATTCCCTTCATTATTTCATTCTCCAAAAACCCCACCCCAAAAGTTTGGTTATTTCCTTCTCCAAAAACCTCACCCCAAAATTATGGCTTCTTGTCATCCTAGGTATCCAATAACAATATAATAGACTAAAACTCACAATTACAAAACAATAACTAACAGGTTGGAGCCTAGTGTTAATTCTGAGAACAGTGAACTAAAAGAGATAATGATTCATTTTCTCCCAACTCCAGTTGTAAAACCGAGAATTGGTATCTACGAACAAAGAGAATGTCCTAGCCCCAAATACCATTTCCAAGGATATATGATGTATCCCACCTCTTCTTTGGAAGAAAAACAATATGCATATAGTAGCAGTGGTTGTATAAGTTGGAATACATACAACTAGATTTTAAAATATTTAAATTTACCTATAAGACATTTAAAAACATTTTAATCTAACTATATATATCCAAACCTACCTAAATGAAATTTATTGCATTGTTGGTGGATGTGTTTCC